>PVJN01003400.1:0-101542 GCA_004026805.1 Lasiurus borealis
TAATAATTACTTTAATGTGTAGGACCTGTTTTAGGAACTAGTAAAACTTTATGAATAGAGGCCAGAGTCTGAACAATCATGGAAGAGAAAGACCACAACTGGGAAAATTAGAGTACCATCAAATACTAAGTGCTCTCAAGACAAAGAGGGTGTTAATGGGAGCTGGGGAAGGGCCTTTATCAGGAAGCACTCTCCAAGACCAGGAGAAAGAGTCTTCGAGGCAACTGGCACAGCAAGGATAAGGGCTTCAAGATGGGATGATTTTGATGTGCTGAATAAAAAAAAAAAAAAAAAAAAGGAGTGGCTGGATTTTGGTGAAGTGTGGAATAACATAGAAGGGTTAGAGACAGGCAGAAAATCCAATTATATGAAGCAGTATTGCTGAGTCTGGAAGGTAATAAGAAAACAGGACATGCCAAAACCGGTTTGGCTCAGTGGATAGAGCGTAGGCCTGCAGACTGAAAGGCCCAGTTCGATTCCAGTCAAGGGCATGTATCTTGGTTGCAGGCACATCCCCAGTCTGGGGCGTGCAGAGGCAGCTGATCGATGTCTGTCTCTCATCGATGTTTCTAACTCTCTATCCCTCTCCCTTCCTCTCTGTAAAAAATCAATAAAATATATTAAAAAAAAAAAAAAAAAACAGGACAAGTGAGAGTATACAACTCTTTCAACAATGATCCATGTAACGCCTAGGACAGGAGTCTTTTGAGGATCCTTCAACTATGGAATTAGCTGATGAAAAGTGAGCAGTGAGACACAAGCTAATCATTAAGTTATATTCAAGTATTACCTTTAAGCTGCTACATAATTCTATGTATAGATGGCAGAATGACACATCTATATACTAAATGCATTAAACCTCATTTATTTAAATCAGGTAGAAAAGAGGGATTATCTGAATTAGTGAAAAGTATGAATAACAGTTTTTGAAAAGATAGTTTATTTTTTAAAATATATATTTAATTGAAAGAAAGGGAGAGGGAGAGAGATGGAAACATCAATGATAAGAAAAGAATCACTGATCAACTGTCTCCTGCATGCCCCACACAGGAGATCAAGCCCACAACCATGGCATGTCCTCTGACGAGCAATCAAACCGTGATCTCCTGGTACATAGTTTAATGTTCAACCACTGAGCAAGACTGGCTGGACAAGAGAGTTTATTTTTATAGCTTCTAACTCCAACTAGGCTAAGTATTTGAGTCCTTTTATGTATCAAAACCATATAAAGCTTCTATAATAGCTATTATTAATTTACACACTTTATATATATTTCATTTCATATATAATTTCAGCTTTGTGAATAAATTATTCCTATAGTACAACTGAGGAAACTGGAACAGGAAGTTATTAAGTGACCTGCCACAAAAGGTCACAACCAATAAGTGACAAAACTGGCATTAAGACTCAAGTCTCACTCTTAATCATTTTAAAAGCATAGTCCTCTCCAAAATTGAATGCAATATCCTATATAATAAAAGCCTAATATGCAAATTGACCAAATGATGGAATGACCAGTCGCTATGATGTGCACTGACCACCAGAGGGTAGATGCTCAGCACAGTAACTGCCTCCAACCAGCAGGCCCCAGGCCAGCCAAGGTGGGTGCCAGTGGGGACCCCCTAATCACCCTGCCGGTTACCCCACAGAAGGAGGCAACTGATGGCCGGGGCAGGGTAATAGGGGGGCAGGGCTGGCTAGTGAGCAGGCTGGCCAAGGTGGGTGCCAGTGGGAGCCCCAGCCCTGATTGTCCCGCTGGTTGACCCACAGATCGGCCCTGATCACTGGTCAGGACTAGGGACCCTACCCAAGCACAAATTTTATGCATTGGGCCTCTAGTTCCTATAATAATCTTTTTTCTGAAGCAAGGGTTGGCAAACTTCTTCTGTAAAGGGCCAGAGAGTAAATGTTTTAGGCTTTGTGGGCCACACGATCTGCTGTAGCTACTTAATTCTACTGTTATAGCATAAAAGCAGTCACACATACATTACACAAACAAGTGTGGCTGTGTTCAAACAAAATTGCACTTACAAAGTAAGCAACATGCTGTAGTTCGCTGATTTCTGTTATACAGAGTTAATTAATTCTACTTCATCTCAATCCTAAATTGGCCAGGAACAATTTAATGGGATTTCACAATATGACAAAAAAAAGTAGACTTACTTTTTTTGAACTACCTTCCACAGAGATGGGTTTCAAGAGATTGTTCACAATCATGGAATAATTCTTTCCATTTAGATTCTTTACCAAAAGATCAAATGACCTACAACATAATAACAAACACATTATCTTTCTGGTTCTATGAAAGGTGCTGTCTAGTTCTTGTGGAAATAAGCCACAGATGTCCATCCCAGAGAAGATTCACCCCTTCAAAGCAGGTGTGTAGGACGGAAAATTAATTCTAAATGTAAGCAGAATTTTAGATACTGTAAAAAACAAAGAGGCCATAACTAAGTAATCACTGACTTACAGCTCACTGTCTTCCCCACAATGGGAACTCACCTCTCTGTGAAGTGCACCTGCACATTCTCCATGGGGACCTGCTGGACTCCAGTTAAAGTAATATAGATTTTCACAAACTTATCTGACTGATCCCATCCTAGTAACAAAAATAACAAAAAAAGACATGAGTGAAGTCTGACACTATCTCTAAAACAGTAACTGCATATGGCTTATAATAAAACTAAATAAAATGGAAATCTAGTAATAGAAACATGAAAATATTAAAATGTAAATATTTTTCTAGATGGAGAAGAGCATCAAAGCAGTTAAGTAATTTACCCAAAATTAGGAATTTAGCCAGTGGTAGAACTTGGATTCAAATCCATGTTTATTGAACACAAAACCCATGTTTTTTTTATTCCTCAAAATAAAGTATCCTCACTTGAGGACACATTTCCATTGATTTTTAAAGAGTGGAAGAGAGAGGGAAATACAGAAATACTGATGTGAGAGAAACACATCAATTGGCTGCCTCCTGCACGAGCCGTGACCAGGGCCAGGCTAGGGAAAAGCCTGCAACCCAGGCATGTGCCCTTGACTAGAATCAAACCTGGGACCCTTCAGTCTGCAGGCCAATAGTTCTATCCACTGAGTCAAACGGCTAGGGACTTAAATATATTATTTAATAGTTCATTTCCCCTATTTATGGAAATAATGTTGTCCTATCCCTAAATATTGGTATTCTTCACTAAACATCAGTACTATTTCCATAATCACTTCTACTTATTTAAGCAGTTCCACAAACACAACGAATCATAGCTTCCTCAACACCCTTCTCTGACAAAGTAAAATATAGAGTCTGAGTCACCCAAATCTGCTAATTTGACTAACCTAACATTTACTAAATGTCATTTCAGTATACACTGTCAAACTACTGACATTATAATCTAGACTAGAGGTCTGGTGCATGAAAATTCATGCACTGGAGGGGGGCCCCTCAGACCGACCTGCCTGCTCCCTCTCACAGTCCAGGAGCCCTCAGGGGTGGGAGGCAACCTGGGGATCATAGGAAGTTGATGCCCCATCACACCTCTGCTACTGCCACTGCCAGCAGCATAAACCTCAGCTGGCCCTGGTTACCTGAGCTTTAGGTAGCCACCATCCAAGGCTTGCCTGCACCTTGGGCTGGTCCTGGGCAGCTGGGGGGCTAAGGGGACTGGGGCAGGAAGACAGGCCCGGCCTTGCTGTGCCTGCCACCCCAGCGGGGCTGAGGGGACTGGGTACCGCCATCTTGTGGCTGTTGCCCTCTTTGAGGACGGGGCAGTCAATTAGCATATTCCATCCTTATTGGCTGTGGGCACCACCATCTTTGCACCAGTGTGAGGGTCAGTTAGCACATTCCCTCTTTATTAGATAGGATGATTCATCAACACAAAAAATATACGAACATCACATAAAAGCATATTAAGTATGTTTATTGTATACAATACATATACATATATATATATCCCTCATACTTCCTTAGTTTGTCCTATAGAATATAGTCAATTTTTTAAAAAGTCCTACAAAGTCCTGTAGAACTTCACCTAATCTCTTCCCATTCATTCATTCCATCCTTCACATTAAGTTTCTCTTTAAACACAAATCTAGATTCTTCCTTAATGTGCCATAATCCTACCACCTTCAGACCATTTTCTTGTATCAATCACCTAAATACATAACTCCTATAGTACATCTCTTAAGCACAACACACACTGCTTTTCACTACAACACTCAAAATGCATGGTTTGACCCTGGCCAGTGTGGTTCAGTGGTTGTCAGCCCATGAACCAGGAAATCATGGTTTGATTCTCGGTCAAGTTACATGCCTGGGTTGTAGTCTCAATCCCCAGTGTGGGGTATGCAGAAGGCAGCTGGTCAATGATTCTCTCATCTATGATATTTCTATCTCTCCCTCCCTCTATTTTCCTCTCCGAAGTAAATAAAAAATACATATTTTAAGAAAAAAATACATGATCTGATACCTTTAATATCTCTATTCATGTCATTTGTTATGAAATTCCTTTTTCACACTTGCTGAATGCACTCTTCAAACTCAAATGTCTCTTCTACAAGTAGAATCATTTCATTAGCTGCATTCCCATAACTTATAAATTTGTTAAGTACTTACTACGTACTTATCCTATGAGCAAAAAGAAACATAAAGCTGTCCCTGCCTTCATAATAATTCATCACTCAGATTTAAGTTGTACTGCTTACAAAACAAAAAAAGTCATGATCTACTGAGGAGAAATGGTATTGTTAGATTTTTGTGGTATTCATTTTATCTATGTCCCAAACACCATAAGCAGGATCTGGATCTTCGTCATTGTTGTGCATCTGATACCACTGTTAATTAGCTAGTTATCCTATATAAAGAGAGGAATATGCTAATTATCCATTGAACCCTGAGGCCTAACTACCAACCTCCTGACCTGATCAAGTATCTGCAGGAGGGTGGGACAGCAAACTATAAGTGGGCAGGAAGATCTAGAGAATGGAGCAGGGCAGCAAGTGGGAAGCTACAGGAATGGGCAGGACAGCAAGCTAAGGTGGGGGGTGGGAGGTGGGGGAGTGGGGGGAGGGGAAGGGATGCTCCAGGAGGCCAGGGCAGCCAGCAGTGGAGAGCTACCAGCAGCAGTGGGCGGTGGCCAGCTGAGGAAAGTGGCAGCAAGCTACTTGCACAAGGCTACTAGTTAATAATAAGGAACAAAGGGAAGGCCAGACATTATTAGCATGGTCATTTTTGGGGGGTAGCTTTACCAGGAAGCTGCACTTTCACATTCCCCAATGAACCACTGGCCCTTCCCTGCAAAACATTGGAGGAAGAGGTCTAACAAAGGGGAGATGTGCAGAAAAATTGGGGTGACTTGGGGAAGGTACTTGCCTGCTGATCTAACCTGGAGAACCACGGATTGACTAGAAGGGGCAGGACCTATGCAAGCTCATGAAAATTTGGGAATACATAATCCCCCAAAGGAGCTCGCCCCCAAACAAAGGAGCTTGCTCTCTTGGTGCTCTTGGCTCATTGGGCTCTTTTGCACTCGCCCATGTTCCCTCCATAGCCACGTGGCCCTGCGGACGCCACACACAATAGACTGATGGACTGTAACTAGAAGCACAAGCCAACCTAGCTCAATGCTGGATTGGACACTGCCCCAACATGAAATGAAAACTCTAGGCAACAGCTTTGATCTAAGCTCTACTGAAGCCATAGCTACACTGCTATGGAAGGACAAAGAGAAACGGGACCTTGGAAACTCAGGGGTATAATAATTCCACAGAAATAAAGCTTTCTACAGTATCTTACCCTCCAGTGCGAGTATCAGAAAATTCTTTTGCTCAGAACATCGCAAGCTTACTCCCACCAAAACTAGTAGAGACAAGGAGTGTCCCTCACCAATAATATGTCCACAAGTCCAAGTACAACAATGGCACATAGGTCCTCAAAATGTTTCTTAAATTTAATGAGATTTCTTTTCTCAATTAATACTGGTAATTGTTTGGAAAAATGAAAAACAGAATGAAAATCAAAACAAAAAGCTCTGTTCCATATATACCGAGCAGGTTCTTTCTTGTTGCTCTTCATCATTTTACTAAATCAGCTTGCTCTGATAATAGCTTCTAGAATATATCCTTAACCTATTCTTTTTCATCTCTTAAAAAGCATCTTATTAAATAAGTGATGTATTCAAACCACCAAAACAAACAGTCAAAACTACTTTTAAAATTAAGTTTGTTATGTTAGTTGGTCACTACTGAGGATCAGTTGTTCACAGGCTAAGAGTTGGATGTAGGGAGCGCGTCATACCATAATTACTGATTTTCACTGTATATCCCGTTGTAATGGGAGCAACCACTGCAGCTGGTTTTTCATTGTCAGGAAGTTCTGCTTTCCTTGGTGATTTCTGCTGCGTCTTGTTCTTGACTTCGGTCTCAATCTTGGATTTTTCAGCTATAAGAGCATCACGTACTCTCTTTCTGGTGGCCTTTTCCAGCAGCACCTTCACCTCTTCAAGATCTTTTTGTAGCTGTGTGAAGTAAAAGATAAGTTAGCTATGATAAGATAAAAGCTTGATATTATGCCTATTGGTCATTTCAGTTTACTGAAGTATGAGCTAAGAATTAAGGACGTTTATTTAAATTTTCTCAGGTTGGGTAGTAACTTCAATTCTTTCCTACAGCCTATTTGAAATAAAAAATGAAAACTTAACAATCTTGTAATAACAATAGGTAATCAAGCCTTAATTTTCCAGTGTGATAGACTGTTATCTGCCTTTGTTGAACATTTTCTTAAAATATATTTTTATTGATTTCAGAGAGGAAGAGAGAGATTGAAACATCGATGGTGAGAAAAGATTCATTGACCGACTACCTACTGCATGCCCCCCAATGGAGATCAAGCCTATAACCCATGCATGTACCCCTGATCAGAACCCAACCAAGACCCTTCAATCCGCAGTCCTACGCTCCATTCCCTGACCAAACAGGCTAGGGCTGTTGTAGAACATTGTATTTATAAAATAATTCTGTGATTTAAATTGAGATGAAGAAATCATTTTTTAAAAAGAAAATGAGTTCATAGATTCCCTTATTACATGCAGTCCTAGTCATCAGGAATTTTAAAATTTGGAATTTAAAAAAATATTAAAGTAAAAGGATGAGGGAATACATGGTGAGTGGTGAAATGCTCCAATAACTTCACTGAGGTCATCTAACTCTATCAGGAATTGTTCTTCACTGATATTCCTTCATCAAATACCTAAATATTACACATTAAAAAGTTTGAATTTTTAAGACAAAAGGTAAAATATATTTCTGCTTTTAAGAAAAAGTCTTGTTCTGAAGCTCCAAGCTTATACTTATGATTGAAAGTCTGGGACTTGGTTGCACAATGGATAGAAAAAGCTTGAGCAAACAATCTAACATACTCCTGATCATTATAAAAGCCACCTGCTGTTCTTTCCTTATGCCAGTGCCTCCCTTACTGAAATCTACTTCTACTTTCTAGAGGTGGAGCCAACAGTTTTTTAAGTTTGAGAGTTAAGATACTGTTAATATTTTCCCAGTTATCCTCTGAAACATTACAAATAAGGGATTTTTCTTAAAATAATTTTACATTCTGGCTGATACTAGGAATTTGATAGGAGGATACTTACATTATATCCTGAGAACATATAAAGAGCTCAATATAAACATCTTTAAATAACTCAGTATAATATCTGAAGTAGAGTTTAGGAGTTCTAATGTTTCTCGAGTCTTATAAAAATGCAGTGACAAAAAAAATGAATGCTTTCTTTTATCCAACTCTTTTATTATCTTATTTAACTCAGATGCCCTTGCTTCACCATCTGTAATTGATAATGGTATAAAAAGTCCAACTGTGCCTTCGTCCCCAGTCCATGCTCATGACCCCCAAACTCATGTTACTAAGACAAAAAATTTGCAAGTTCATGTTGGGAGCATTAACACCAAGATGTTTTAGTTCAAAGCAAAGCAATCTTTTTTATTATAATGGTTTAAATTTTCTATATGATTCTAAAACCAATATGATAAAAATGTTGAAATTAAAATCAATTTATGTTCCTACAGTAAGAATTTAGTTTAAAAAAATGAACCAAACAAAAGGTTTTACTTCTTGATTAGAATAGGAATCCTTTTTTGAGCAGACCCTGAAAAGAACTCTGAGAATTAACAGAATCCCAGGTCCTTTATAGCCAGTTTTGGCTCTCATGAGCTACAAACTATAAATGTAAGGTACATCCACTGTAAGTCTGAAACAACTTCAAGCAGGTTGTTATGGTCCTCCTCAATTGCTCTGTTCCCTGAAGTTTTGAAACCAGTAAAAGCCTTTCCTGCACACATACTTTAAGGTGCTTAGATAGAGCAGCTTCTCATCTAATTTACCTTGGCATTCACTTGTTTTCCTTATGCAAAAATCACATGTCCCTTTTATACCCACCCATAAACACATTCAAATTTACCTTCTAATCTAGTTCCAAATTCTACACTATAAGGTATTAAAATCAAAGTACTTCAAAATGAGGTAAAGACTGACGAGCCATTTCTCAAAAAAAAAAAAAAATATATATATATATATATATATATATACACACAAATGGCAAAACCACTAAGCACATGAGAAGATGCTCAGCTTCATTCATTAGTCTTTAAGGAAATGCACATCAGAACCACAATGCAATACCACTTCATACCCACCAAGATGGCTAATGTCAACAACAAAAACACCTAGGAAATACAAGGGAATCTTCAGACATTGCTTGTGGGAATGTAAAATGGTACAGCCACGTTGGGAAGGAGTTTGGCAATTTCTCAGTTAGTTACCCTACGATGCTGCAATTCCACTCTTAGGTACACACTTAAAGACAACTGAAAACCTATGTCTGCATAAAAAGTTGTTCACAAGTATTCATAGCAGCGTTGTTCCTAACAATCAAAAAGTAGGAATAATTCAAACGTCCATCAATTGATTAACTGATAAAGTGTGGTATATCCATATAATAGAATTATTAAGTCATAAAAAGAATGCAAGCTCCACCATGGATGCACTTGAAACCATTATGCTAAGTAAAAAGGAACCGAAAGGCCAAAGGCCACACACTGTAAGCTTCTATTTGTATGCAAATGCCCACAACAGGCAAATCCATAAAGACAGGACTGGATTGGCGGTTGCTGGCGGAGGAAGAATGGGGAGTGATTTTAATGGATCCTTAGGTTTCTTTTGGGGTGTGACGAAAATGTTCTGGAACTGGCAGTGACGGTTTCACTGTGAATATACTAAAATGAATTGATCTGTATGCTTTTAAATAGGTTAAAAACAGTGCATTTTATCTCAGACAAAACCACCTCCCCCAAACATCCCTGAATGTTTAAGTACTTCAACTGAGAAAGCTCCTGGGTCCTGGCAGGGTAGCTCAGTTGGTCCTAAAAAAAAATCAATCAATAATTTATTTTATTATTATTATTATTTTTTTTAAGAGCCCTGGCCAGGTTGCTCAGTTGGTTAGAGCATCATCCTGATAGCCAAGGTTTCCATTTGGATCCCAGGTCAGGGCACAGACAGGTCTCCACCAATGAATGCGTTAAGTCAGTGGAACAACAAATTGCCTTTCTCTCCCTCTCTGTCTCTCCCTTTCCCTCCCTTCTCCATCCGCCACCCCCCCCCCCAAAAAAAGCAAGTCTTTTACTATCGA
The DNA here is from genome assembly GCA_004026805.1 of Lasiurus borealis. Lineage (NCBI taxonomy): Eukaryota > Metazoa > Chordata > Mammalia > Chiroptera > Vespertilionidae > Lasiurus > Lasiurus borealis. The sequence goes on from PVJN01003400.1 coordinate 9,696, forward strand.
AGAGGATGAATACTGAGCTATCCTCGTTATGATTATAGTCACTTTAGAGATTATTTCCTCGGGGCCCGCAGTACCCCAAGGCCTCCTCTTTCACCCATTCCGTAAACTTGTGGCTAGTTATCCAGAATAATACTTAAACACACACACACACACACACACACACACACACACGCTTTATCTTCACTTAAACCAGACTTTTACGAAGACTTCCAAAGTCAAATCCGAGGTCCCCCCCCAGACCGGTTCCTACCGAGGAAAAGATCTCCAGGAAACCAGACACCCAACACTTACTTCCCCATGATACACACTGACATTCTAAATGAGGCCAGAAAAAAAAAAAAGAGCACCCCAAATAAATAGTCTGGGTCCCAGCTGGTAATTGCCAGCCCCAGTGTCCACGAGAGCGAGGCGGCCTCGGCGCCGTGTTTACAGAAGGTAGACGGAGAGCGCGGGGCTCCTCCTCCCCACGAGCAGTGACAACCACTGTACCTCCCCCTACAGCCGAGGGCTGCCCGCCGGGCCCCGTCTAAACACCACCATCCCCTGGTCTCCATCCCCCTCTGACAGCGGGACCAACTGCTGTGGCTCCGAGCAGCACCACGGCGAATCCCCCCCCAAAAAAACGGGTTACCGGCGGGTGCGGGGAAAACAGGACGGGGAGCGAGAGGGCTGGGACCACAGACGTCTCACCTGCCCAGCGCCCTCCACGCCGGAGGGACGCTCGGTGCTCGCGATCGGCCCCAATTTAAGGAAGCGTCACCTCCCCGCGCTACTACAATAGCGGCCGCCGAGAGGGCCTGGGGCGCACACACATGAAGGTGACCGACCAGCCGCCCGCACTACCTGAGGCCGCGCAGCCCGCCCGGCGCAGCCCGCGCACCCGCCCCGCGCGCGCCGGGAGAGAGAGAGAGACCCCGGCCCGGCCCGGCCACCGGTAACTTCCCCGCAGCGCGGCGCCAGGGGCCGCTGCAGGGATGAGGCCGGGGAAGCGCGGGGGACTCGCCGGCGCGGGAAGCGGCCGCAGGGCGGTCGGCACGGGAAACAGGGCGGTGGGGGGCGAGCGACCGGGACCGCGCGACCGCGCGACTGCGGAAGGTGAGGCGGGACGCTTACCTCCTCCACAGCTGAAGCCATGGTCGGGCTGCGGTAGGCCAGGCACGAGCTGCAGCCCCGCGGGGGAAAGAACAGGAAACGCCGCACCCACGCGACTCGCGGCGCCCGAGAAGCCCGGCGACGACCCTGACCCTGCACCACACACACACACACGGGGACCCGCCTACCGCACGCGGCGCCTCTGGAACCTTCGCGAGCCCGGCGTCACAGCCCCCGGCGCCGCCCCCCTCCCTCAGCCCCGCCCCGCCGAGCCTGGCCACGCCCCTCCTGCCCGCCGAGCCTCCTAGCGACGCTGAGCTCTCGCGAGAAGTGTAACGCCACTTCCTCCTCGCCGGGGCGGCTGTACGTTAGTACGTAAGCCTTGTGTGCCCCGGCTGCGCAGGCGCAACTCGGAGGAACCTTTTACCCAGCCACCCCCAACCCGGAAGCAACGTATCGGTCTTCGAGATGCAAATCGAAAGTTGACTAGAGAGGCGCGGCTGCTTCCGGCTCCTCTAGGACGGCGGAGCAGCTAGGCGGCCATGTTGTCGGAGGCCAAGTTGTGAGCCTCTCTCTGCGAGAAGTGGACACAAAAGGGAAAAAGGGCGACCTATTTATGTTGTTGTGAAAACGGGAGAGAACGAGGAGTTAACTATGGGGAGCCCCGAAGAGGACGGGGATTTTTCAGTGGATTCTGGCCTCAGCGACATGGTTGCGTCATCAGGGACCGAGCGGGGTTGCGTTGGGCACGTGACGGCGCCGCCAGGGTTGAGGCTGCTAAAAGGAGGCGCCGCCCTCTATGGCCTCCCTCGTCCCCGCCACTGACCGTCCTGCAGGTCTGCAGCTCTCGCCCGGGCGTGGGTTCGGGGGCTGGAGTCCGCTCTGCTGGCCCCAGCCTCTCTCAGGGAAAGCCCCCGAGAAGCCAACCCCCTTGTCAGGTGCCTTAGGCTCTGACGGCCGCAAACATCTGCAGCACGTCCGAGGGCGTCAACACTGACCACCGAGAGGTCTGATAGACCGCAATGTCTCAGCTTTCCGTGTAGCCCGAGGCAGCGATTAGAATCAGCGAGTCAGAGAAGAAAAATAGCTTGTGGGAGGATGCAGGTTGATCCTTATCCTAGCAAACAAACATACGGGAGGACAATTCCAAAAGCAAATGCATGAGTTTCACAAACGTGAAATGAAGTCTAAACACAACAAAACTAGCCCACGGTGTTTAAATAAAAGTCTGTTTAAATAAAAGTCGGGAGAGTCTTACCTGCATACAATAGTGTGGTGAAGGGTTGGGGTGGGGCAAAGGGAAGAGGGGTGGGAACATCTGTAATACTGTCAACAGTAAGTCTCTTGTCTCAATGCCTCTTCAGGCCCCCTTTGGCCTTTGGTATCTATAATACAATAAAATAAGTCCCTATTTCCTTTTAATTGTCTTATTTAGCTAGCTTGAGAGTTTCTGTTGCTTGCAACTAACGAATCTCTAGAGAGAGGAAAATAGGGCCCTTGGCAGTTGTGCTGTGCAGGACATTCTGCAGGGAGAGCCTGGCACAAGTTCCTGTCTTTTTTTTTTTTCTTTCTAAGCTGACTGGAGTCCAGTGTCCTCAAATAATAAGAGCTACACAAACACCGGGTTCCGAGGATTCGGGATAAAGCCAACTGGAAGAAAACAGAAAAGACAGATGCGGACTCGGGAACAAATGTTTATTACTGCTTAATGGGGCCAAAGGGGCAACACAAAGCATTGAAAACATCACTGGCTCACAAAAAACAGTCACCTGTTGTTACCTTCTGGGTTGCATTTGTTTATTTCACAAGGCTCCATTCACACATGAAAACAAGCCACTAATCCAATTCAAGTTCATAACGATTATAAAAGTAAACATTTGGGGGACAATGTACAATAAATTGCACTTTTCTTAACAAGCATTACATTTACATTACGGAGTGTATTATGCATAATACATGGAATTATGGAGACATCTAATTGGTCAGTGTTTATAGAGAAGAGAGGCTGCTCACGAATATTTTGCGGTCGGTTAGCACTGTCAGGCCTAATCGACTCCTTTATCCCAGAACCTGTTTTCATTAGAGAAACCACGGACGAAAATCATACTATTCTTGAAAATAGATGTTAGATAATTTCTACTACCTCCTCAGCAAGGGAAAAGTAGGAGTTGAAAGAAAGGAAGTGGGGCTGACTGAGAAATTCTTTTCTTTCATTTGAATTAAGGATCCACATATATTATGCAAAATACCAAAAATAGAGAAGCTGATGTAAAAGGCTATTGGGACATCTTGGATTCTGGGACCATCTCCAGCTTTATTCTTGTGCTTCCATGACACCAGAATCTTGATGCATTTATAGCCTTATAATTCAGTTTCCTATACTTTATTCCATATATAATATATACTTATGTTACAATGGAAAAGATTTTACATGTTAACTTACTGCCAATGAAAACAAAAGGAACTTTAAAAGGTTCATTTTCTACTCAACGATTCTTTTTTCTTAAGTTTTTCAGAATATCACTGATGGTAACTAACGCTGGGATTGAGGTGGGGAGAATGGGACATGTTGATGAAGATGTTTGTACAGCAGGGAACAAATTCATTTGGAGATAAGCTGGACATGTAGTCTTTCAGATGGAAGTTGAGAAGGGGACTCCTGACCGCTGACTGGAGTCACTCCCTACTTGTAAACATCCACTTTCTCATTACAACTCAAGATTCTCTCCTATTGAGGTGCAGTCCCCACTGAAGTATTAGTTTTGATAGCTTATGAAAGACAAGGAATTCCTAAGGTGAAGGGCTTTGCCTTTACTGTACAGAAGCCACTATGAGAGAGGAAGGATGTTTTGGAGCAGTTCTAGTTCAGTGTGACCATGAGCCTGGCAACTCCAACTCCAGAGCAAGAACTTTATACCGGGTAGTTAACAGGCCATTGAGCCCTTACCAGCCCTTCTGTATTCAGCTGCCATCTATGTGTTCAGGTGCATGGTACCTGGGTATACAAGAGTCAGAGACACTCTATAAAACTTTACACACACAAGTCTAACTGTTCAAGTCAAACAATAGTTGGTCCATTCTCTCATTTATTTATAACGGAAGCAAGAGAATCAGAGCTTTTGTAAGTATTGTTTTTTAAAAGTTATACAATATGATCATCTTATTAAGTGTTCTTTCTAAGAGAGAGAAAACAAACAAGATATTTAATTTTTTAAGAGCTTCTTTGTCCCTTCAAGGGGTCCTGAAATCAGACACCCACCTTAGCAAAACAGTAGTGATTTCAGCTAAAGAAAAAGAAAACAGCCCCTTCCCTCAGTGACATGTGATTCTCATCTGCAGTACCTAACCAACCCTTTTAAGGATTCCTCACCTCTCCTGTATTCTCTTGTTTTACTCACTTTGGCTGGGAAATGAAGCCACCAGTTATTAACTGGAAAGTAGTTTAAGAAAATAGAGTAGGAGATTGAGAAAAATAAATAATATATAGTATGAAAGGTGAAAATGCTGAATAAATGAACCAAGATAAATAGGATTAAATATCCCAACATCAGTACAAAGACTGCTTTTCTATTTTACTATGGAAGTTTAAGAAAGCCAATGAAGAAGAAACTGCCAACTTCATAGCCAGGAGAGGGGAATACAGGTATTGGCTATATGTTAATATAGGCCATAGGAATGTATGGTATTCCTTTCAGTGTTTCTGAAAGGCTCCCATATACAGAACATTAGGTAACAGAGTTTGTTTTTGTGTGGTTTTTATTTTTTGCATTCAATTATATGTAACTAAATATAACCAAATTGTGCCATGGCTCAGAATGTGGATAGCTAGCAAATTATGCACTGCAAAATTCAGCTTGGTTTCTTTCAGCTTTAATATACGTGTTAAATAAGATTTTCAAGATATAAAAGCTACTGAATTGAATAATCAAGTTGAAGTTCATTCCCTTCATTTATTTTGCAGAATTTAATGAAAAGAGAAATAATCACTTTTCAGAATGTTGTAAATGTTAGATTCTGGAGGAATGTTTTAGATAATGTGTTCTAGGAAATGATGAAGAACACACTATAATATCTGAAAATTTCCTGGATATTTGGGCTATTTAATCTCATTCTGAAGGAATCAAGAGAAGAGTAGCAATTCTCAAATATACTTCAAAATAAGTAAAATTGAAACTAGCAGTTAATCCTAGGATGCATAAGTTTTAAACAACAGGTGGTGAAGGACATGTTGTTTGGGATGGGATAATGCTGTTATAACATATTGTTTGAATAATCATATCATATACCATATTTTGAATTTTCTCTCTTTCTGTCTTTACTATTGCTACTGACCCAAAGGCAATGCAGTGAAAAAGTTTAAACTTATGGTACCAAAACATACTCAAATATGATATGGAACTGGAAAAGAAAAAAATCTGTAGATTACCATTATAATCTTTAAAAAGAAAATGCAAAAGATTGATTTATTAAACACTTGGAATGTATATACCTGGTGATTTTGTTTAAAGAAAAAAATGAAATTTGACCAGGTTTACAGATAAAGACTGGACCTAGAACCATTCTATTTCTCCCTCAACCACTATTTAAGGAAAACTATACAATTTAGTCATTCTGTGGAATGTGCCAATTTTTGGAAGCTAAAAAAGCTCTTTAAGATTCACAAAACAGAAAAGAACATCTTTAATTTAGCTTGCCATTTGATAAGGCAACTTGTACAAGGCTTCTTGGTATCAAAGCATAAAGTATCCATAAAGCTAACAAATTATACTAAATGATTTACAGAAACAAGTATCAATATGCAATTCTCTAGCCATTATATTTTACAAAAATAAAAAATAAAAAGATTAGGTTTTCTAAACCATCATGTAGGTAGGGAATGTTCAAGTCAACATAGACACTGGAATGCTGGCTTATTTTCATTTTTGGTAAAAGGAAATGAATATAATGATGAAAGAAGTCAGGACCCAAAGAAGAAATGCTGTAAGGAAGTATTATTTCATGAGTGTAACAAGCCTATATACACTGATGAAGGGACTTCACTTTTTAGGGTTTAACGACCATTTTAGAGGGAAGCAAATTGTAGTGTGTGCTCCTGGTCAAGATGACTGTTACTTGATTTTTATCCCCAGGAATGTGTTAATTTTAATTGCACCACATGGCACAGATGAGAATCACTCTGGCGATACAGCGGTTAAGATTGTTTGCAAAGAATATGTTCAACAAGGAAGCCAAGGATGAGTGTCAATAAATGATACTGATAGTAGTTGGGTTGGTGGCAAAGGCCAAAACTGCCAGAAAAGCTTAGGAAATGGTAATATTTGTTTTGCCCTTACCAAAGGCTTTCCTATGAGGACTACTGATATATACATGTTAAATATAATAGAAAAAATATTTCCATCAACTTTTAAACAATAGTTTTCTTTACCTTTCCATGAGATAAGTATTTCTGTAAAGGTTTCATACTCAATCAAAAATGTTACAAATGCATTTGCAGCCTCATCTGGGAATACCCAGGGCACATTTTGGGGGAGCTATCGAAATAATTAAAAAAAAAGCTTCCTAAGATTAAACTAAAATGATGTGAAGCTGACCTCCATTTCCCCATTTCATAACTTTGACAAAGTTATAGTATGTTAGTGTTTCCTCAGCAAGCGTATGTCAACATTAAATGACATCCTCAGTCCCTGTTTCTGAACACAGTGGCTAAACCTCGATCTTTCTAGGCTTCTCTGGTGAAAGTTTCTAAGTCTACAACTCGCAATGTCCATTTGGACTTGGCGTTTGCTAGTACACACAACTGTGTTCATATTTAGGACCTTGCAATTCCTGTGTGGAGTTCTTAAAAGGACCTGTTAGAACACCAGGGTCAAAGTGATTTATTTCTTCCTGTGTTTATCGAAATCTCAGCTCCTTTTCTCTAGTGTGACTTCTCAACAGCCTAACTTATCCTATGGTTCTTGGCACTTCGTTTCTAGATGCACCCAACGTAAAATGAAATGAGCTAACTTGCTTTGGGGACTGTTCAATCCCAGGTCTGTCCTTGCCTCCGACAGGTCACTGCTCTCCAGGACATCACTTTCAGGAGGAATCCTGGCAGTGGTCCTGACCAGCCAGCCCCACAGTGTGCTTTACCTGAAAAAATCCTGTTTTAGATTTCAATTTCTTTTGTGTGGCAAATACCGTCTTATCACTTCAACCTTGGAGTAAAAGACACCTCCATTTTTATGTAAGATAAACAATATGAACAGTTAGTTCTCAATAAAAAAGCATGTAGTTCTGAATTACTGATTTCCAACTAAATAGCAGGCATGTAAAATAATGGGTAATACTAGGATGGATCTGAACATGGCCTTCCAAGAAGAAGCTCGAAACAGGTATTCAACATAAATCAGGTCAGTTTCCATAATATCCCTTTGAAAGTGGCAAACAAGAAAGAGTGAGAGCCACTGAAAGAGCGGGCTTGCTTCCTGGCCTCCTTTACTTTCTTTCTTCAAAGGGGCACCTGGGGGAGTCTCGGGGTCTCCGCCGCTTTGATCGTTGTGCTCTTGTGCTGGGCTGAGGCAGGAACTATGTGCTCTCTTTGGGTGGCTGGGTGCTCTGTGGTGGCGGCAGCGGCTGGGTGCCCGTGGCCGTTTTGATAGAGTTCAGGGTTTTGCTAAACCAAGAGTTTTTTGCAGCTTGGATTTCATTCATGAGGGCCCCTCTCTGATGTTCAAGTTCCTAATTAAAATAGAAACAAAATAATCTGAGTTTTAGAAATGTTTTCTCTCTGCCTAAAAATCCAGTAGAGCTTCTTGGCAACCCCAGGTCTACAGTGTCATAGTTTTCCCCAGGTGAAATTTAACTGGTTTCCTGATGCAATAAATAAATAAATAAATAAATAAATAAATAAATAAATAAATAAATGTTTACAGCTAGAAGAGGTACCACTAAAAACCAGAATCTGTGCCTTCTCTGAACAGTTAAATGAAACCTCATGTAATCTTTTCATTCACCCTGCAATTTAGGTTAAACCTGATATAACTGATTGAGTAAAACATGAGTGACTTCTGGTTTCAAACACATGGCCTTTGCCCTGAGAACATACAAGGTCAGGCAGAGAAAGCTAAGGACATCAGTGTGTGTGGGTTGGAGCCAAGGCAGGTCATGGTGGGTATGATTCACTGTTAAAGAGGAAATGGGGAATGGGGGCAGTTCATCCGAAGCCAGGACTACTTTCTAATTATGCCATCCTTTGATATGGAAAGAGATGATGGAGAAAGAAATTTGGCCAAATCAGGTAAAGATGAAAAGAAGCTTAAAAAAGGGGGCAGAGGAGGGATGTCAAAAAATGTTCAACCATCAGGGGAAGAATAAACAGAGGAGATTTGGTCTTTTATTTTTCCAAAGTGACCAAGTTCAACGACAAAGGACCTTGGCAAAAAAAAAATTGCAGGGGAAATTTAAAAAGTGTAAGCATAAGTTCTCACAAAATATAATTTTAATTATTAATATTCATTTAAATCTGTGTGTTTATATCAGTGTTTAAAAATAGTGACAAACACCTGACTATGCAGGACACATTCTTGGGGCAGAAAAATGTATTTATCATAACCCCTATGATTCTGAGCTCAATGTGTACATTCTAAAGTCCTAAAATATCCCGAACCTTTTACCAAGTCACCAACCTGGATTTTACACTTGGCCTCCACCAGTTGCAGTTTGGTTTGTGCCAATTCCAGCTCCATCTCCCTCAGCTGCTTCTTAAGTGAGTCCTTCTCATCATCCGATTCAATCCCCTGGTCCTCTCTGCTTACGGCTGCTGGCTTCAAAGCGCCCTCCTTGCTGAAAATGTCGCTGCAGTGCTTACAGGCCATCATTTTACCCTGAAATATCCAAAGGAGATAACCAGCGTCAAGCTGTATTCCATAGCGTAAATCACTTCCTGAAACAATATGCGCTTGATTTTTATTTAGATGCTGTTTGTTGCCATCAAATGCAGGCCTATTTCTGAAGGTTATTATTTCCCTTATGCTTCAACCAACTTGGTTACAATCAGCACAAAACCCAGCTTTCCAAGACAGATACCCCTTTTCCTCAAAGTATCTCTAGAGAGACCGGGACTAGACAGTATTGCAGCTCCTCTATGACATCTGTTGTAGAAATATTATACTGCCATTACTCTTACTAGATGCCAAGCCCCATCCATCATGCTCTGCATGCAGTATCTCACTTAATCCTAAGGCTACTTTGTGTTTAGGCACCATTTTCACTAATAGCTGTGCACATAGAAGATGCTCAATAAAACCTTTATGGAGTGATTAATATAAATCCTTGTTTATTTTTATTTCCACAAACATTTTTAGTTCAGGATAGTTAATCCTTTTAGGCCAAGAACTTCATCAACTGAGTCTTGGTCATTGTTTCTACAAGGTACAAAGAGTGATAAAAGTTAGGTGGGAGGTGGGAGAGGAAAGGAAGAGCAGAAAGGGAAGATTTTGAACCCCAAATTTAGCAGGTTTGGGGAAGGAGACCACTAACACTATGTTCACTAATAATCTTAGACTGGTGTTTTATAACATGAAATAAGAAAAATACACTTTTAGAATAAAAAGTCAGAATAAAGTTCATATTTTCATTTCTCATATCTCAGATTTTTAGGTTATAATTTACTAAAATGTGTATTCATTGTGTACCAAGAACTAAGCTAAGCACTTTATATACAATGTCTTTTTTAATCTTCAAAATGACCTTATGAGGCAGGTACTATTCTCTCTTTTACAAAATAATAAACTTTAGAGAGGTTAAATAACTTGCCCAAGTTGTTAAACTATCTGCTGAAGTCCCTTGAATGCATAGAAATTACTAGTATTAAACTTGAATATATTCAAATAGAATTATATCAGGTTTCTTGAGCACTAGTCCCAATTACTTCTTAAGAATACCAATACATTTATTTGGTTTACTGTTGTTTCTACAGAATAAGCAACTCCTTTTTTTTTCAAATAATACCACTAGAGGGCAGCATATAAATAAATGCTACAAGTTGTCTTTAAAAACATAGAATTTTTTAAAACACCTCTAAAAAAATGGTGTTTGAACCCAACATGTGTTTTCCAGCCAAGTTCCAGATGAACCATGCCGTTTACTGTCCAAGAGAGTGATGGGATGACACTGCAGGGTCATACACTTGAAGCACTGCATCAGTTCAGGCACAGCTGGGATGCAGCTGCTGTTTCCACCATCCGAGAAAGCTCGGGGCCTCCTGTCACGATGCTGACACCCACTATCTGCCTCTGACAGCCCATAAGACTTATGGGGACATAACTCTCAGCTGCAAGGAAAAGAGATACTGTTCTCCATGATTCCCAAGTCCTCTACAACCCGGGGCGGTGGAGGGTGAGGGTGGGAGGTTGGTGATGTGCAGATGCCATCCTGCCCGTGGGGCAGCATCACACACTGGGATGGATCCTCTATCAGGCACTCCCTTAGGACTGTGAATGTGGAAGAAATTCTACCACTGGACTACTCCACTCTCCTCACCTTTACCACCTCCAGCTCCTCCTTGCTGGCTGCTTGCTGCTTCTCCAGTCTGGTGCTCAACTGAGAACAGATCTAAAGAAAAGAAAAAAAGAGTCTCCATACTGGACAATAGAGTAATTTCTACAGCACGTGCACATAACTCCACCAACTCCCGGGTTATCGCATCTCAGCTGCTGGAAGAAATTGTGCAGATGCGGTCATTTCTGCAGAGAGCAGCGAAGGCCTGGGAGTGTCCCTGTGTGGAGCACTATCTTAATTAGTATAAGGAAACACCTGGGAAAGATGTGAGTTCTTTCCATTTCTAGCCTCATGATTGTTCCAGTGAATTCTTGTTCTGCTCCTGGAATCCCTCTATGGAATCTTTGCTGAGAATCTACTTTGTGCAAGATACTATTTATGCTGGGAATTGGAAGAAAAGCAGTTTGAACCAGAAATATCTCCTATCTACAGCCATGAAAAGAGTCTCTGTTTTCAATGACAAAAATTTCCTTAAGAAATGGCAGAGCTGAAACGGATTTGGCTCAGTAGATAGAGCGTCGGTCTGTAGACTAAAAGGTCCCAGGTTTGAATCCAGTCAAGGGCATGTACCTTGGTTGCGGGCCCATCCCTAGTAGGGGGTGTGCAAGAGGCAGCTGATTGATGTCTATCTCTCTCATCGATATTTCTAACTCTCTATTCCTCTCCCTTCCTCTCTGTAAAAAATCAATAAAATATATTTAAAAAAAAAAGAAATGGCAGAGTGAATACAATTTTTTAAAAAGGCTAAATGACCAGAAAATAATAAAGACTAAAACTCTCATCAAGTGATTTGGCAACACAGCATAAAACATAAAGCCTGGCGTCCAGTTCTACTACCTTCTAGTATTATGTCCTTGGGAAATTCATAAGCTCTCGAAGCTTCAGTTTCCTCCTGGCCAGAAAGTGTTGTGCTGTGAAAATCAGTGGAAAATATGTACTCAAAGAGTTTAGGGTAACACCTGGCTGATAAGTGCTCATTAAATAAAATCTCATTATTACTGATTCTGAAATAAGGTACTAACAAGTACTACAACAGGTAGAAATAAATGCTTTAAAGCCAAAAAGAAAAATTGCTTTAAAAAATACTGCAAGTTCAACTCTTATTGAACTTGAGTGAAATTTGAATCTTTAATTTTTTTAAATAATGAAATAAAAGAATTAGGGGATGTCCAACTTTCAAGTGCAGTTTGGACTGGCAACACAAAAGGTCTACCTCTATTATCAAAACAGGCACTAAAAAGAAACCCCATTTTACGCAAAAACAGTCCTAGAGGCCAGGGCCTGCTTGTGAAGTTCCGCCTTGTATTCTCCAGGTCCACGCCTGGAGATAACAACATTAAAGAGAAACGACCACCCTCGTAATTTTAAGCCACATACCTTCTAAATAAACCAAAACATTCTGAAATATAGCCAGTGATAACCAATTCCAACTATAGAATGCATTTCATCATGTTTTATATCCTAATTATCTTCAAACAGATGGGCCTGTTGCCTTTAACATGACTTGAAGTGCTTGCCAGATAATATTCAAGAACAGTCCCAAGGACTGCTATTTGCAGAGTGTGGCATATGGCCTAACGTGGTGACAAAAACTGCATCTGCAGCGATGGCGGGTCCCACCGCACATGCCTGTAATGTTCCTTGCACTGGTTAATGTCTAACCATGCCCTCTCCCACTTACCCAAATTCAAAATCTTAGGATCACTTTCAATGTTTTCCCTCGTTCTAGCAAAACATGGCTATCTTTTTGTGGCTCCTTCTCTTCCACTTTCATCACTGCTGATTTTAGTCAGGGTCCCATTTTTTCTCACCTACACTCCATGCTGTGCCTCTTACTGCTCTGTGTCTCTCCTGTGGATCCCCACTTGGTTCCACATTTCTCACTGGGACACAGTAGTAACAAGAATAAGTCCCAGATCATGTCACTTTCTGCTCAGATGTTCCTACTACAAACAATTAAGTCCAAACACCTCAGCTATCCCTGAAGATCTTCCTTAAACTGGGCCCCCACTCACCTATGCTTTCCTTCTGTATTTGATACTCTTGACAAACGAAACTAGTTCTGTCCACTAATCTACCTCCGTGCCTTTGCACGTGCTGTTTCCCCAGGGCCATCCTCTCCTCTCCCTTTCCACACACCCACATCTCACCTGGCTACTGAAACACAGCTCACATCAGCCTTTCTCTGGGAGGGTCCCCACTTCCCATATGTAGTACATTCCCCTTTCTCTTATTTGTACATAGTTATTGTCTCCCTTTACAAGGCCACATAGCCAAGTGGGGAAATGAGTTCCCACATTCTATGCTGTGACAGCAAAGGACACACTGATATCCTAGCTACTGCCATTTGATACAATCACTAAACTTCAGTCCTTGGCAAAGAGGCAAATGTCACTAGTGTGTTCTATAGGAAATCAGCTTCTAAGTAGGGCAGAGACAGGATCCCCGTGGTAATAATAAGGTTTCTTGTTCCTCTAAATCTATCAAATATTGTGAACAAACAACAGATTGTTTTGCTCAAATAAACCTCCATGTTATCAGCAAGCGTGTCCAACCCACTGCCAGTTTCAGAGGAGAAAATAAGCCAACAAATTTAATGAATGCAGTGTAGTCATTGTTCTGGAAACTCTAAAAACAAAATATATTTCCCCGAAGAACAACAACAATTACTTTCACAGCGACAAAAACCACAGCAGTACAGTACCTGTTTGTACTCGGCAATGATAGCTGTGGTCTTCTTTATTTCATATTCTGCCTTCTCTAGCTGTTTCCTGAAGACTTCTTTTAGCTAGAAAGAGTGAGAATGAAAAACCTCAAAACTCAATCACAATCTTTAAATAATTCCCACAAACATCTAGATTCAGGTCTGCCTGAACCAGAGCCAATGACAAGATAAACACCATAACTATATAAATTTTCCTCATTAGAGCTAGCTTTTGATCATTTGAAAATCCTCATCATCTCATAAGATACAGACATTTTACTTTCTTTCCTGTAATATATAAGACACAGTGCAATCCGATTATAAAACTGCTTATGCTTATTACTTACTTTATAAATCTATTGTTAATTGTCAATTCAGAAGCTACATTTATCCTTATGAGAGTCTGAAACAAAACCTCAAGGCCACATTGCCTGTACCCTTGATGCTATATGAGCAATTACTGAAAAAACATTTTAAGCATTCCTCTTCATATCCCAACCATCACTGCTGTCAGCTCCCCAAAGGCAGGAACAAGGGGCTCTGGGAGTAGAGACTGAAAATGATGGAGAAAGATGAGAGTCCTGGAGGCCAGGATATTCAGGGACTACAGAAACAGTGACTTCAGCTAAGGTGACACATAAAGGAGGTGCTTGTTACAGTCAAAGAAATACTGAATTATGAACGCTGAACTTAAACCAGCTATTTTTGTAATCTGGCAGCTCTAGAATTCTAGATAGAGGGGAAGGTGAAGATGATGAAGAGGCTCAGGTGCCACCAGATAAAGGGGGAAGAAATCAGGACTTCCAAGTTGTTGACCAAACAAGCAAACAAAAACTTTGGGAGGCTGTGATGCAGAATTCATCTGTTTATTCTGATCATGTATTTAATCTGTTCATGAAATTTATTAATGCAATTTGTAATTGGGCTCAGATCATTAGGAGATTTCTGAATTTCTTCATACTTGCTACCTTCTAAAATTCTAAAAGCAATTTGTAGGTTATTCTGATTCAAACTTGGTTGTTAAATTTGTCTCTATTCTCTTATCTTACATAATGTAAGGACATATGCCATTGCCTTTTCCCCTCCTATCACAGGGCCCATGGACCTCAGGACAGACTTAGATGGCTGTGAGGTTTTGATACTTAATTCTCTGAGCCATAGTTTCCACTAACAAATCTCAAGAGGGCACCATAACAATTAAAACTGGGAAGAAGCATGTTTTAAGTTCACTTGCCAATAGCTTCACCTTTACCTGAGGTACTCAAGCGAGCCCGCAAAAAAGTAGGAAGTAAAGGAAAAACAATACCCATCAAAAGGCCTACATCAAGATGAATAATCAGGCCCTGAAAATTTTCAAGTACATAAAAGAAATAAATATTGGCCCCAAATAGGCCAAAGTCATTTTTTTCATTTTCCAAAATAATAATAAATGGATGCAATAAAAATCATAGAACACTTTTTATAAACCCTAAAACGTGCTAAATGATACAGTCCTTCATTGGTAACTTCTCTGGGACTTTCTCCGCTTGGACATAGGTCTTTGAAAGGGGTTGTGTCCTACTTGATATTTAGTAATTTTGATGTCTCAGAGCGAAGATTAGAATAAATGAGTTTATCAGCCTGGCTGGACGGAGAGAGGGAAGCAGCCTGCTCTGCCAGGGAAGCTGCAAGTGTCGACTCCTGGGGCGGAGAGGCCCTGCCTGTCCCCAATCCGGGACCTTCCAATGGAGGCGTCTTCCAGCTGAGCAGCTTCCTCACTCACGGAAGGCTGTCCGGTGCTAGCTTCACGGCTGGTTCCCAGAGGGTTTCTTGTATCCCCCGGGAGTGAGGTTTGAGAGCTCTGCCAGGAACGCTGTTATACCTCCTTCCAAGGCATGAATTAGGAAAATGAAGCGTGACCGATGGAGGCAAGTCCCAGCGAGATTCTGTGGGCTTTGAGCTTCACAATCCTTACAAATGACTCCAGATCAATCACTTACCTTGAGATCTGACACAAAATTTGCAGATTTATCAGAGCTCTCGGATCATAATCCCCAGTTACTAAATTTAGAGAAAAGTGAACACGCTGGCGAGACAGCTCAGTAAAGGCAGATTCCTAAAGGTTGCCCCAGGGGAGAAATGCTGCCTCCTCCTCTGACACCAGCAAAGGGAATGTCGAGGCTCGATGCCACTCACGTGGACGGCTTCGACGTCACCCTTGATGTAGAATAAGATGACTTCTTGTCGAAAGTATGACTCTGCTCCACATACCTGCGTAAAGGAAAGCCTGCGCCTGTTACCTGAGCAGTCTCTTCCTCCTGCTTCCTCTTCTCTTCCTCGGTCTCCACCAGCCTCTGTTTGGTCAGCAGGAGCTCCTTATTCAACACGTCTGCCTTGTCTTCCGCCTGCAGATCAGAGCGCATCACAGTTATAAAGACAAAGATGGCGAAGGGAGTGTATTTACTTCTCCAACTCCAGCACTTCCTGTTCCAACATCACCACAAGCCATTCTTTTTGTTCCTCGGTAACCCTGGGATGGCCGCTTTCACTGAATGCCAATGACATACCAGGCCCTTGGCACGCATTATCTCAAACCCTCACAACGATTATTTCACAGGTAATGGCAGTGAGGTTTGCAGAGATCAAATAACCTGACTGGAGCACACGTCGGCAATCAGAGCCATGATCCGAATTCAGACTGGACTGGCATCAGAACCCATGCTCTTTCTAAATGGTCCTTACACCTTTCAGATGTCACAACGGCACTCACTCTGACCCTGTGGAAATGGTTGGATGAAGGGGGTGGAGCCTTTAGAGGCTTTTAACCAGTAGTTTCTGTGGGTGGGTTCAGAGAGGGCGAGCTAGAGAGAGGCTGATCCACGGACCAAAGATAGGTGAGAAAATTCAAAGACTGGATGAGCCCCTCCAGGGTATTCACATAGGACAGTGACTATAGCAGGGAGAAATTAAGACCTAAAACCTGACAGAACCCTGACCAGGTATCTCAGTTGGATAAAGCATCATCCTGATATGCCAAGGTTGCAATTTGGATCTCCAGTCAGAGTACATTCAAGAATCAACCAGTGGATACATCAATAAGTGGAACAACAAACCTCTCTCTCTCAATAAAATAATCAATAAATAACAGAGAGATCCATGAGGAAAAGTGAAGTAATATAAACGGAAAAGACCACATTTCTAGAATGGCCAAGAAAAGCTCAGAAAACCGCTCTGGTCTTAACTCAGAGACAGAGCCCAAGAAAGCACTGTGTGCTAGTTTCACTCAGTTAAAAATGTGCCTATTTTACACTCCAATGCTCTTACCCCTTAGATCTCAGCTTCACTTTCACATGTGCAGGGAAGTATGGCTGAGCCCTGCCCCATGACCCCCATCTAAATTAGCTCCTGTTTATTTAACTGTCATACTTCCTTTGACAGCACTTAGCACAGTCTGTAATGATAAATTGCAGGTGTCATTCACTTGTCTTGTCCCCTAGACTTTAAGCTGTGGGTGGAAGGAACCACACCTCTCTGTGCATCACTGCAGCCCCGGAAGCAAGCCCAGCACAGGGAGGGAGTAGGTGCTCTGTAAGTATTTGGCGAGTAAGTGGATGGGGCTCTGAACGTCACTGCAGAAGCAGACTGTGTGGAGCGGAGGTGGCAGAGAGCCACGGGACACGTTCGGCAGAGAAAAGCACCGACGCAGAGGATGAAAGCTATTCGAAAAAGCCGTCCCTGGCTGACAGCAGCAAAATGTTAGCCAAGTATCTGTGAACACTGGCCAGGTGGCCTCCTGTCTGTTTCGCCGGATCTGCCGCATGTCCAGATGGCCAGGCCAGCACGGTCTGCTGGGTGCTGGCAGGGAAACCACATACAGCTTCTCTGTTCTCACTGTCTGATGTTCCTCATGTCCTGTGCCTCAGAGGTTATAGCTCTGTTTTCAGATAACTTGAAAGTGTCAGGTGCTTAAGGTGAAAAAGTCCCTTTGAAGAAATAAATACATTAGATTTCTATGGAAAAAAGCTACACAGCAAGAGCATCTTAAAATTAGAGGTAGTCCTCAAAAATTGCAGTTTTGGAAATGTCTATAATTAAAGAAAAAGAAAGCCACTTTCCAGAGGAAATTTTTAATAACTAAATATTTACGAGGAGAGGGCCCACTATTTTTATTTCACATTTTCTGCTGCACATTCTTGACTAGGCCAAGGTAAAGCAAGCTCACTCGGAGGCCAAGCTCCATGTGGGAGGAGCCAGCATTTCCCAGGAGGCTTCATCTGAAGTCTCTCCTCTACGTTAGGCTTCTGTGACTTGAATGTGAGAGAAACACTGCAATCTGCGATTTAATCCAAATCCTCCCATCACCTGAGCAAAAGTCTCTACACCATCAGGATGAGGCGCTTTCGGAGATGGTTTTTTAAAGAACCAGCCAGTTGTTTCAAATACTAAAAGAAAAGAGTCTGCCACTTAGCACGTTTCTGGTCTAACAGGAAACATGATGTGGTTAGGAGGGACCTAGGGCAAGTCCTGGCGGTCTGTCTCCTGTTTCCCTGAGACCAGGAAAGGACAGGGAGGGCCTGAGAGCCGGGGCAGCAGAAACAGAACAGGAGATGTATCTGTTCACGTTTCCAATCTTTCTAATCGCTGGGAAGCCCTTACTGAAGGAGCTGAGGGAGGGTGAGTTCTCACAAGAGAAGCTGTGTCAGAGAGAAACACTGAGAACCTTCGCTCCCAAGAAGCCTGGAGCCCATGCGCCGAACATGACAAGGGTAAGGAGTGATTTATTTTTTTAAAGTTCCTAATTACATAACTAGTGTTTGTTTGCTTTATCTATTATTTCTAATACAATCTTCTTTCATGTTTGTTGAATGGTTTCCTGTTTTAATGAAGAGATTGATCTTGACCCACTGGGAATGGAAAAGTACTAGGCCAGCCGAGTGAGGCAGACTTGCAGGTGAGGGAACCCTTCCTTGAAGCTGCCAGGCGGGTCACCTATCCTGTGGGGACAGCTTTTTGGTAGGTGAATAAGCCCTGCTCAGCAGAAACTGCAACATCAGCAGGAGATATCCATGAAATAGCAATTTTTATTCTTTCATCCAGATAGCAAGCTTCAGAAGGCCGGGGCCAGGTCTTACTCTTTAAAAAGCAAGAGACACAGAGGAATGAAGGGAGAAAATAAGAGTGAGAAGGAATAGCTGAAGGAGTGAACTTTCTTCAGGGGCTGCTTCAGTATTTACATGAGCTCCTAGGTGCTCAGCACTCAATTATTTCTGGAGTATCCATGTAGCATCCTTCCAGACTGATCCCCAAAATGGGTTTTCTTGAAAAAAACTTTTACATAATTAGTTTTATGATGATTTTTATTTGTAGGTAACATATTTTTCTTTAAACAATATATTTTAAAATAATATATTTCATATTTAAAACATTTTAAAGTAAAATTTTAAATATCTTTTTTCTGATTATTAAAAAGTTATAATGTATATTGTTATCTAACCAAGGGTGGTTAAATAATTTAAGGTCTTCTTATAAAAGATTAGTAATTTAAAATATAAAGGTATAAAGAAGAGTATAAAAATTAGATTTACTTTTATCACCCAGAGATATCTAGTAGTAACATTTTAATGCATTTTCTTGTCGGCTTTTTTCCGATCCAGGTACAATCTCTCCTTAAGGATGGCCCTATGCCAGCCTAATCCTTTCTATTTAGATAGATACAAACATTATACAGAAATTAATTTACTGCCCTAGCTGGTTTGGTTCAGTGGATAGAGCATTAGCCTGTGGACTGAAGGGTCCCAGGTTCGATTTCGGTCAAGGGCACATGCCTGGGTTGTGGAGTCAATCCCCAATGGGGGCATGCAGGAGGCAGCCAATCAATGATTCTCTCTCATCATTGATGTTTCTCTCTGTCTCCCTTTCCCTTCCTCTCTGAAATCAAATATATATATATATATATATATATATATATATATATATGTATGTATATGTATATAGATTATCCTTTAAAAAAAGAAATTAATTTACTTTAAAAATAGATATATTATATCATTATCTTCCCATTGTTTTAAAAATCTATTCCGAAAAGACATTTTGCAAATATATTTCTCTTCTCCCCTTCTATTGGACATTTACATTACTTCTACTTTTTATTCTTATAAATAACACTGCAGTAAATAACCTTGTATGTGTATTTTTGACCAAATCTCGAATACATATATAGGGTGTCCCCACCCCCAAAAAAATATATATATACATATATATATATATATATATATATATACACACTTTAAATAGTTATAAAGGCAGAGCTTCTTAAAATACACCTCATTTTCAAAATTGAGCTACCAGCTGTTAAAATGTGTACACATTTTTGGGGAACTCCTGTATATATGCCAGTTTCTTCATTTATAAAATGGAAGATTAAAATAATAAAGTCATTAGGAAAATTAAATGAGATAATGCTTAGAAATCACTAATACAGTGCTTGGTACATAGTAGGTAGTTAGTAAGTATTTAATTTCATTATTTTTTTAAAACTTCTAAAGGCTTACCAAATATACTGCCCACCCAACTTTCAATTTACAGTTCTAGCTTATTTCACTGAATGCCCACTGAGGCCAACTGCTTAAAACATTTTTCATTTAGCTCACCATCTCAAGGAAACTATTAATGGATAAAAAATTCCACATGACAGAATCGTTTATGAGTGAGGGCCATTGGAAAGCTAGCAGGGAACCAAGAATTTCATTACCGTACTAACGCACCACGCTAGTCTTATTAATACAAAGCTGTCACCGCTGTGGTCTGGTGGGGTGTGGCCCTCATCCACTGGAGAAGCCTCTTCTGTCTTTGGTTCTGGCTCTCTTAGTCTCATACTGTTCCTACCAACACCTTACAAACAGGCGAGCTGCATGAGGTTTTCAGTTAAAAGGGCCATCTCTCTCCCACCCCAACTGGGCTGCTTTTTCTACCTTCCGTATCTGGCGTTCTGAGCAGCACAGTCTGTTTTATTTCCTAACGCTGTTGGGTGCTGGCTCCTTCGCTTCCATCTCTCCCCGTTAGCACTGTTTCCTTCTGAGTGGTCTTTTCTCCCACCTTACTGTGCTTAAAACTGTGAGCTGCAAAATTAACTGTGTACATGGGAAAAAGAAGTTGTGGTAGGGACCACTGTTTAAACATTGTTAAAATTCCTTCAAGCTTAATTCCACCAGATTTATATTATTCATGGATTTGTATTTTAAAAAGTGCCAATGCATAGTTAGAACACAATAATGCCTCTTTTAAGCCTCAGTTTTTCTGATCCCACACTATTTGTTGGGAATGTTCACTTAAAAAAATTTTTTTTAATTAATTTGAGAGAGAGAGGGAGGAGGAGAGGGAGGGAGAAAAAAGAAAGGGAGAGAAACATCGATTTGTTGTTCCACTTATTTATGCCTGCATTGGTTGCTTCTTGTATGTGTCCTGACTGGGGATTGAACCCACAATCTTGGTGTATTAGAACCACCTGGCCAGGGCTAGAAATGTTCACTCTTTTAACGTCAGAAAATAGAGTGATAACATTAAATCTACACAAGACTCCTTCCACGCTGCCAACTGTTCTTTGAAAACTCCAGCAATAGAAAACAGAAGCCCTAAAGCTGTCAGTACTGTTGGAAAGAACAAAGGAAGTTAAAGAAGTTAATGTCTTCCTAGCAACAGCTAAAGTTTATTCTACATATATTACAAAACTGCTTTCCCTTGTTTTATTCTCACATCATCCTCCATGAGGCAGCAGCCTTTTTTATACCTATGCATAAGGCAAGAACTGCCTGGGTCACGTGGTTAGGAAACGGCAATGCCAGGATTCACACCCAGGCAGTGTGGGCGCTTAGCCACTAAGATGCCCATGGACCTGACAATATGTGTATCTTCGTGTGCATACGTCACATAAATCCTTTACATTTACTGTAGGTGAGCATTCCCGGTGGCGAAGGCTCTCAGGTGACTATGCTGGCAGGCCTTGCCGTAGGAAATTACAGGTGCAGAGGAGAGACACGGGAGTGTGGAGGTATAAAAGAGTAGGTCACACATGCTGCTTAGAAGTGACCCACACCCTTCCCCAAGGCTGGCGTTTCCCACCGGCTCCAATCAGCGCAAGCAGCCCTCCCACCTACACCCACCCATGCATCCATCCAGCAGCTGACTCCCAGTCAAGCACAGAGAAAGCCCCGGCGGCACTGTGGTGAGAGCAACTGGGTCCTTGCCCTGGAGGAGGCAGTCACAGCCCTATTTCTCCCTAGTGAATGATAGGTGTACCTGATCCAAGTCATTGCGCAGAGCAATCTTGCTGGTTACAAGTTCATGGGCGAGGTCATCATTCTCTTGTTCCAACCTCATGCTGGCCTCCTGTAATCTCCGGTTCTCCCTCTGCAGAAAAAAAGCAACAACCAGAGGTGGGTGTCAGTGCCTGAGGGACTAGCAGCAGCAGATGGGCGGTGAGGAAAAACAAGCAGCAACGACTAGTGAACTTGAAGGTGTAGAGGAGGAGGCGCAGTGGCACAGGAGGCAGGACAGCTGTTGGGGAAACAACGGTGAGTTAAGCGAGCGGTGCAGAGGCGGCACTCTACCCTACGAACTTACCCCTGCCCCTAACCCCCCAGGCAGGACTTCGTTATAAAAGATGTGCCACAGAGAAAGCAACATTTCCACACGTACCCCCAATCCGTGAGGTCTCCACAGACCTAGAATGCAGACACAGGCAGTTCTTTGTCGGAAACATACATCAGAACCCTACCCTGGCCTCAGGGGAAACCACAAGACACAGTAGGCCTGGAATAAGGGGAAACCACTAGAAAGGGCTTACAGTTGTTTTTTTTCCAATATCAGGGGTCAAGGTGTTTGGGTTTGTGACTTTGCTATACGACATTTTCATTCTTTGGGTAAAAATAGGTTTACTTTTCTGAACACCAATTTTTTGTGTTAAAAGAACAATTGTCCTTACGTTTGCTTTGTTGTTTTAAATTTCAGATTAAAAGATTCTGGGTAAAATAGATTATTACTAAGCTATTTTTCCCCCTTAAACTCCCAGGGGAAAAAGAATCTGAAACAAAGTTATATGATGAGAGAACCAAGTTACATTGTTAGAAAGCGAGGTCTCCCCTAAACTAGCCATTATGAATTGTGTATATTCCCATTAGAATAGCAATGTAGTGTTTTCCATTCCGAAGTATCAAAAGTACTTTTTTTCTGCTATTGTTAGCAATTACAGGAGACTCCAGAGAGCTGGCAGGAAAGACTTCAATGTGATGACACCTTCCTGTTTTTCACATTTACACTCCTAGCCGTGCCTTCTGCAAGGGTGGCAAAAACTCAGACAAAGCAGTGTTGCACAACCAGGAGACAAATCTATGTCCTGAACGAGATTTTGTCATGGCATACTCTGTATGTTTGTTTGTGTTTTGGTGAATTTTGTCTTCTCTAGGACAACCGAGGGTTTGTTATATAGAAAGAAGAAAACATAATTTCTTTTTTCTTTTTGTTTTTTTAAAAGAAGGGCTAAGAGACATGGTACAGGCAATGCCTATGGCTGTCCTGGGGCCAGTGGACTCAGAAACAGGCTGGCAGAGAAGCTAACGACCAAACTAGCTAGTACTTGACTCTAACCAACCAACAGGGTTCCTCCCTGTCTTCTCTTCTGGAGAAGGTAGACTGGGATAAACGGGGAATGTTAAAACATTTTTTTAAAAAAGACACCTGCTGAAAAAGATTTTAGCTATTTCTAAATAATGTCATGAACTCATGCAGTATTAAAATAGAAATGAAAAATATCTAATAACAGAAGAACTGCTTATGATTCCATGAAGAAAAAGAACTAAGTAAATGGAAAACCCCATTTTTACAACAGCATAGAAGATATTAACTGTATTTTTAACATTGTCTTTGTGATATTTAAAGGTTCCTAAGTTTTCCACAATGGATATATAATATATGCATTTTAAAAGTTTAAAAAGTTGTTTAAAAAATAAAAAGCAATTTAGAATTTCAATTCACTGGAAATGATAAAAATGTCAAAAGAACTTTTTTTTTTTTTAAGTCCACTCTTGCTAGATACTCATATTCTGCATGAAACCACACTGAGTCTTCCTTTGGGACTGAAATATAATGTAACCCTCAAAAGTGCGGCCCGGCCAGAAGCCCTTTGCCAAGGTGTTTGTTCCTGAAGAGACGGTGTGCATATATATATATATATATATATATATATATATATATATATATATATATGGGCAAGTTGTCCTCATCCAAATCTATCTGTCCCCTCCGTCCACAGACGCTCTGCTCTCTCACAGAGGCATAATTACATGGAGACTAACAGAATGGGAAAGAAAGCCAGGGCCTGTGCAGCTGAATCTTTCAGTCTTTGGGGCAACGATCCAAATTCCAGCAGGGCCCGGAGAGTGCATCCTCCATTCCAAATATCTAACTGTTGCCCCTATTTGTGGAAACAACTCACATACTTGTCAACAACTCAGATTTAAAAAGAGATGCAGAAACTTCTCTCAGAAATGCCCTCCTTGCCAGGAACAAGCAAATACCAGCACAGTTTCCTCAACGTATTTCACAATGCAGAAGGCATTTTTCTCATTTCTTGATAAATCCCTTCCAAAGGGACCCTGGTCAGACTACTACACTATCTCTGACTGAGTTAAAGTCCGATTTCTACGAAACTGTACTGGCAGGACTCCGAGGTACAAAATCTCCCCTAACTGTTTACATTACACTCATCTGGCAGAAGAGAAAATGCTGCAGCTACCAGTTTTTCAGGTTGCATTACATGCTTAGAATCGAGTTAAAATAAAGTCACACGGTGTGAGTGGAAAAGGACTTTGCTCCAAGTATTTAAGAAGCACAGGTCACTACTCTCCCTATGGATCAGCGCTGCGTCTGACGGTTAAATTATATGTGAAAGGGGTAGGAGCTCAGCTGCAATTCTGACTGGTTAAGTTCCCATTCCAAGACCGATGTAAGTCGAACCCTTCTTCACAGACACACATCTGAGGGGTGGGGGGCTATCGGGGAGAAGTTATGCGTCTGAGGGTCCCTAAAATGCACAACAGCCAAGGGCACACCTGGCGTTTGCTTTAGCAGGAAGCTCAGTCCAGTGTCTGCGAAGCAAGCAGCAGAGTGGGGACTGTGCACTCCGGCTCTGCACTCACAGACATGGGGAAAGCAAGCCAGAGGGAAAATGCAGTATCCTCCTCCACATCACGACCCTCCTGGCCACTGGGATGGACATTTTCCAAGAAGAGGCGCTTGCCTGCACTCACCAAGGATTAAAGAGGTTGCATCACTTAGCTGTCTTTCCGAGGAGCCAAACTCGCTTTGGAACTGACTGATTCAAGACAGAGTTCACCTTCACACCAAAACGGAGAAGAAAGTTTCCTTTCCATGGGCTTGGGAAAGGTAGTAAGTATCTTGCTTGGCTCGTGTGGAAACATTAGCAAGGGCTGCCCACCTGAGAGAGAGCTGAACTCAGCCCCGTGCACCTCAGTCAGTCCGGAGACAGTCACGTGTCAGACATTTGTACGAGCAGATGTGCCGGATGCTCAGAGCCTGCGGACAAAACAGGCACATCCCTTCCCTGGCCTCACAGCACAGACTCCAGGAGACACTGCCTCCAGAACCCCTCAGTCGCTCCTCACGCTGTCTGGAACATGCCCCACCTCGTACAACTGGACAACAAGCAGACGAGAGCTTTCTCATTCGTCCCCTCCCCTCCTATACAGGGACACACAGCTGGGAGAGTGCGGTAAGTAACTTTTGGGAGGAGGATACTGCATTTTTCAGAGAGACAGACGCAGCTATTACAGACATACATAAGATTTTAAAAACTTACCTCCTCAAAAGCCATAGACCAACTACCGTTTTCAATCATAGGTACAAAGACAATTGAAAAAAAAAAAGATGATCCAATGAAATTGCACACCTACTAATACATTTAGGGAAGGGAAGTAAAAGAAACAGACACTTGTCAATGCTATTTGGCTCAGATTTGCTGTTTTTCCTTAAGAGTGTCATATGCTCCAAGTTCTCTCTGGGTCTGCGAGCATTCAATGGAAGAAAGTGCACTTGAGGCAGCCAGAGGGCAAGTCTCAACTCAGGAAGACCAAGACTGAGTCACAAAACTCCTCCCTCTCCAGGAACTATTTGCAGTCTGCATGACTGATGAAAATGCTGTGTGCAACTATTACCAACTACGGTGTGAGTTGTTTATGCTGTGTTATCAGAGCCGGGCGGAGGGAACTTCCTTAGGCGACAAGGTTGGAAATCTTGCAAAATACTTCATCTTCAGGCAATAAATAGAACGGCATTGCTGGGCAGGGAAATACAAAAGAACACTGGGTTCCAGCCCTCCTTCTGAGTCTGAGGACTCAAGTTTGGGTGGAATAGTACAAGGGATGATGAACATCATTTTTTCCAAGATGAAGAAACAGAAAAATGTGAGCTGGCAATCAAAAGAAAATAAACGGAGCCTTAAAGGAAAAAATGATGGGGAAGGAGGCAGCTTCATAAACTCCAGCTGTGTTTTGGGTGTGTTGTCCGCTGCTGTAATGAATTCTTGGCATGTTTTTGAAGACATTTAAGGGCCAGGAGAAAATGTTTTCCTAAAAGATCCAGTGCAATTTTATGAGCAATGGCACTTATTTTGTTATGGATACCTCTATCAAAAGAGGTGATAATCATCACATTCAAATTTTGTAGGTTTTTTGACATTCAAAGACAAATGCTTACACAGGAAATGCTAAAATGTCTACATTGTCTGTAAATGAAGATTTTATAAAGAAAACCTTGATATTTAGAATTGTTTTAGGCTCTTCCTTCACCCAACATACTCAATATTATCTGGCTGCGAGAGATTTAAAAATTTTAAATGTCAAACTAAAAACAAGATTTGTCAGTAATAAGTAATGGCAGTTGGCAAACCAGACTGCAGTTCTTTTGGCATTAAAAATAAAATCTTAGGTTATAGCACAGGGGATAGCAAACTTAATGTAAATGACCAGATAGTAAATATTTTCAGCTTTGCAGGCCATATGGTCTTTGACACTACTCAACTCTGTCATTACATGCAAAAGAAACAATAACTAAACAAATGGATGTGGCTGTGTTCCAATAAAACTTTATTTACAAACACATGCAGTGGGCCATAGGCCATGGTTTGCAAATCCCTGCTCTACTCTAGCTTACAAATCAAATTTTAAAAAAGCAAATGGTCCCAGCCACTTTGGTTCCGTGGTTGATCAATGACCTATATATCAGGAGGTCAGGGTTCAATTCCCAGTCAGGCACATGCCCGGGTTGCATTCAATCCCCAGTGGGGGGCATGCAGGAGGCAGCCGATCAATGATTTTCTCTTATAACTGATAATTCCTATCGCTCGCTCCCCTTCTCCCTTCCTCTCTGAAATCAATAAAAAATAAACATTTTAAAAAAAACAAAGCAAATGAGTTACAAAGGATGTAGAAATACGTGAGTATGACACACAACTTTCTCAGTAATACGACTTCAACAGAAAATAGAACTTACTGAAAACTGAAGAAAGTTTTGGAGAATTCATTCTGAAGATCATCAATACACATACTGAGGAATTCTTAATACGCACACTGTATATACCTCCCCCAATGCTAAGTATAACCAATGGGCAGGAGCACCTGCTCTTTCTTCGCTGACCTGCTCAGGAAGCCTCAGAGCCAAGGGCCTGCCTTCTCCACCTCCTACAATGGCAGGTTTCCCAAGCTCAGAAAGACTGAGTGGCAGCCTTCTGAAGTTTATCATTAAGTTTCATAGTTATCATAAAAACCACCTTCTTGACTATAACTATTCATGAAAAGCACATTATTTCATGACATAAATGTTTCCAAAAGCCAACCAACAGTCTCTGTGGTATGGAAAAATAAAATGTAACTTTTCCATTTGCAGAATGGAAACACTTTTCAAACATGAATTCACTTATCTTGACTTCTCTGAATGAGAGGTCCCAACACAGTTAAGAGGGGAACCTTTTTAATTTTTTTGTGAGGTAAGGAGTTTAGCATAATTTAAATTCTTCATTAGTCAAGTTAAAAACAAAATGTGATATAGCCCTAACCGGTCTGGCTCAGTGGAGAGAGAGTCAGTCTGCAGACTGAGGGGTCCTGGGTTCGATTCCAGTCGGGGGCATGTATCTTGGTTGTGGGCACATCCCCAGTAGGGGGTGTGCAGGAGGTAGCTGATCTGATGTTTCTCTCTCATTGATTTTTCTAACTCTCTATCCTTCTCCCTTCCTCTCTGTAAAAAAATCAATAAAATATATTTTAAAAATTTAAAAAGTTAAAAATGTGATATTATATGTGAGGATGGCAAATAATACAAGTACAGTTAAGGTTTAATTCAAATGTTTTGTTTGCATTGTTTTTTCTAGGTACAATTAAATAGCTTAATTTAAAATTATATGCAGAACAATTGCTCCATAAACATTAGATGTATGTGCAAGAAAACTTTGTAAATTTAGAGGAGTTTTCTTTCTATTTGAATTACATTTTGATATTAAAATTACTATGTCTAACATCAAGAAACAAAGGTAAACATTTGAAATTCACTTATACTGAGCATAGGTAAGCTACTTTAATTAGAAATTATGCATTTATTAGACTATTTGTGTCCCAAACACAAGAGAATATAAGCATTCCTGTTTCTTTCCAGGATATGTCCATCTAAAATAGGTAATGCATAATTTTTCTCGTGCTGTGGGAGACTCACTGAATTTAATAAATTACGGCTTAGCCCACATTTGTACAAGTAGTTCTTCAATTAAACAATAAAAGCAAAGCATCTTGTGGAGGCAGATGAAGGCTACAATTCTCTAAAAAGTACTATTGACTGATTACATTATCAAAAAAAAAGAACTTTCCCTAGATGGGAACAATTTATCTCATTAAAAGAGAAAATAATTTTATTTTCTGAAATTGGTAACTGTTATTAGTGGCCTGGCAACTAATTTTTAAAATGTACTAAAACAGCTACACATATCCACAAATGTTTGTTTTCTGGGGACTTGTATAAAAATGAAAATAAACATGATGTACTTCTACGGACAAACCTCCCTCCTGCACGTCACTTCATCTGAAATCAATAAATATCAGAGTAGATAAAAGCTGCTACACATATTTGGTCAAGCTAAACTTAAGGACAACCAGAGACTTAGAATGCATATCCATATTCTTCCAATAAAATTTCCTTTTCTGTCTTGAAATCTAGTCATAAAAATAAACAGAAAAAGTACACTAAAGGCTATAAGCAATCAGTATAGAGCTCACGGAGTTTCAAATACAAATTGATGCCAAGACCAGGTAGCATAGGCAGTGTGTACACATTTATTACCTACTTATGTAGGTGTGTGTGTGTGTGTGTATGTGTACACACATATATGTATCTCCATACATTTCATTTATGTGTGTATACACACACACACACACACACACACATAATATATATAAATGAAAATGAATATGCCACCCACTTATGTTTTCCTTTCTCCCACAAATAGGTACACAGAGTCGATAGCCATTAGTTAGGTCCATTCTAAGGTCTTCCCTCTCACAGCATGGCTTCTGCACAGATACCTCGATGTGACTCAGGGTTTATGAAAGAAAGATGGTAGGCCAGGCACCCATCCTCCTGGAACACTTTGCTTGAATTTTTTTGATATATAATTCACATAAAATTCATAAAAAATGACATAATTCATCTTTTAAAATACACTCGTCAGTGATTTCAGTGTATTCACAAAGTCATGCTACCATCACCACTAATTCCAAACCATTTTCATTGTGCGTAGGGTTCTACAATTCAAATTTATACCAACACCATTTTGTCCTTTTCATTATGGTTGAGATTTCATTGTTAGATATTAGATACCAGTGAGTATAGTGACATAACCTGAGAGTGCAGATATTTTTGTATAAAAATAACTCCCAACAGCCCAGCTGGCATGGCTCGGTGATTGAATGTTGACCTATAAACCAGGAGGTCCCGGTTCGATTCCCGGTCAGGGCACATGCTGGGGTTGTGAGCTTAATCCCCAGTAGGGGGTGTGCTGGAGGCAGCCAATCAGTATTCTCTCTCATCGTTGATGTTTCTCTCTCTTTCCCTTCCTCTCTGAACTTAATTAAAAATATATTAAAAAAATAAAAAAATAAACCCAAACACACATTTAGACTAATAGATCAAGAATGGGTCTGCTAAGAACTAATGTCTGTTTTGTTGAGTCTCTAATCCCACCTCTGACGTATTGCAATGGTTCTTCTTTCTACCACCATGCTCAAGAGAAATAGCTTCAAACTAAAACAACTCTTAGGATATCTTACTGCATGACATTTCTGAGCCTTTTTATTTTTAATTGACACAACTATCCTAACTCTCTTGCCATGAGGCAAACTAGAAGTAAATACGGCACTGTAAGCAGTATGGATCCTAATGGTGGAGAAGGGGTTGTTAGTTCACTCGTATAAGTTTTAACTCAAAGCCTCAAAGATCTTCCCAAGTTATTCTTAAGAATTTACATAACTAGGTTCCCAGTTCAAGATCTATGACTTAGGAAGTTTCCAGGACCTAGATATTATTCTTGATGGGATTACATTTAGAAGATGCTAAAAGGTTATTTTCTAAGACTATCCTAGTATAATTAAATAATTATAATTAGGTTCTTAAACTAGAAATTGGATATGTGAGACAAATCTGTTGATTGAAAACTATGTTGTCAATTACCACCTCAAAAATATAATTTGAGGACTATTATTTTACCAAGTGTATCTATTGCCAATACAGAGGTCTAGATTATTAAAGGGTTGAGCTATTTGTTAGGTGATGTATTGGCCAGCTATTCCAATGATACAAAACAAACAGTTCTATAAGGAGCCTGATGGGCACAAAGGAGGCCACAGTACTAAAGAATATCTGTTTTCAAAACAAAAACAAAAGCCTTAATTCTATTTTGATTCCACATTGATAGTGCTGTGTGGTAAGCATTTTTTAAAATATTATTATGCATTGTACTATTTATTTGTATATCTGCTTGGATACAAAAAGACTTTAAAAATAATAACAAATTCAGTCCCAGGCAGATTTTCAATATACAATTTTAGTCTTCCATTTCCCTATCTTCTATTTTAAAGCACTCTTCCCAGATTTTATAACGAGGGCAGCAAAAAGAAGACTAGATTGACGCAAGCAGTAGGAGGGTTTCAGGTTGGATCCTCAGAAATGTTTCCTAATTACTACTTCAAGCCTTTCTAACGCAGCGTGCTACGTGAGCTAATTGTCGAGGGCTGGTGGCTAACCTCGCACCTCACTCCAGGCGCACCCTGTATGTTCCAGTTCTCTACCAGAGCAGTGGGTGGGACTCCACTATCAGTTCTGCAGCCAGTGCTCTGAACAAGAGGGAAAACATGCTGATATTAAATTATTGGCTAGCAATGCCTGGAAGAAATCTGAGGAAGTTCTGGAAGAGACTGATGCATAGAAGGTGGTGCTACTCTAGTAATACTCGGGTAAGTGGAAGCAGTAGGCCTACTAATGCTAACACGACCATTTATTGCACACCAACCAGGTGCTGGCTGCTTAAAATACGCCATTCCCCTTCTTCTCAATAATCCTTCCAGGCACTGTGTACACTACATGTTTTGCCGAGGGGAAGAGGCTCGATAGTTAGTCCAACACAATGAACAATGGCATAGGGACTAAAAACTCCCAATTTGCATTCCGCATCTTGGCCCTTTGATTTTGGAAAGTCGGGATTCAAACTCACATCTGACGACAAAATCTATATACTCCTTCTACCGTGGCTCCTCCTGGAACCCCGCATACTATTCACTTCAGCAACAGAGACAAGATGTACTGTGTTTCTGTAGCTGCCCATGCCCAGCTCTCTGACCACATAAAGGCAACCTTAGTTCCAAAAGTGGAAGCCATGCAACCCTGGGTGATTTAATTCATAATGCCATCCAGTGTTGTTGTTGTTTTTTGGCAGGATATTGTAACTTTGCTCACTGTACAAATAGAATATTCTCTTACCTGATGTACTGAGATGGAGAGAAAGGGAACAACGCATCTGTTATATTATTTCAGTTGAGGGGAAAAATAAGTTCGAAATCAGTCATTGCATCCTGGGAAGAGTGTTGCTAATTACCAATAGGAAAAAAATCTATCTTTTGTGAATAGCCTGATTTACAAAGAATACTATCACTTATTTAGCTAAGATGTTCAGATGAAATCATTTGGATTCTGAAAATTAATACTGTAGTGAAGTGTCACTGTGACTCATAAATTTGTGGAAATAAATGTTGCAACAAACACCATGACTGTGTTCAATACGACCTTTGTGGTTTTTATTTGTCCTTCCGAATGAGCTTGTATTTTTCACATTTGCTACAGACACGGGTGAGTCTGAAACATTTTCGTGCCAGTCTTGGAACAGATCACCTTCTAAAAGTCTTTGTGGATGTGACCATGTACAGCTAAAACAGTACTTGGCCATTTTCCTTTTTCTCTCAATTTTGAAAGTAGTCGAGAGCCACTTTCTTTCCTTTTCCCTCTCTTTCTCTCAGCTTCTTAGGCAGATTCCCAGTATAAATGCAACAGGTGGCGTTACCTATAAATATACAAACTGAAAGAAAAGAAATATTACGGTGGGCTACTCAGGAAGGGTGCTGAAATGAAAACAGCCCTGGACATGTAACATGGCCAGAGTGTCTAAATCAAGCAGGAAGGAACAGAGGGACTTGAACTTGCCACAACTGCTGCTAAGGATCACGAGGGCCCTGCTCTGGCAGGTGCCGCGTCTCCCATACCTTGTATCTGTCCATGGGGTCCTCCTGCTGCAGCTGACTCTCGCGCATTGTCTGATATTCCTTCTCATATTTCTTCAGCTTCTTGGTAGGTACCTGCGGGGGGGAGGAGGGGTCAGAAGAACAGCATGTGAGACGAGGAGATGATTTAGGTGAACATTCTCTGAGGTGTTCCAGTCAAGTCTCTGGCATTCTGATGGCACTCGTCCAACTCAAAGTTAGAGGGAAGCAATCCAGATTTGCACTCTCTTTCTCAAAGTCCATATGGTGGATATTATAGGCTTGTGGATCCTGCAGTCTAGGTCACACCTATTCCACTCTGCTGTTACTGCACAAAAGCTGCCATAGGCGATGCATAAACAAATGAGTTTGGCCCTGTTTTAATGAACTTTCTTTTTTACAAAACGGGCTGTAGTTTGTCCATCTCTGTTCTACAATATTGCTGATACGCTATACCGTTTTCTTATTAATGTATTTAACAATGTTACTAATTCTAACTACTTTCATTTAGGTAAAATTCACTCATGGCTTCTATCATGTTGAAAATGATTTATAACAACAACATCATCAACAACAACAAAAAACCCACCATTTTTTAAATGGAGTTAATTTACCAGACAGAAAGAAGACTGTAAAGCTCATCACTGAAAGCGCAAAGGAATATGGAATCATTGTGCTGAATGAGATAATAGAAAATCATCTAAACAGCTCATCTATTTCTTGCTAGAATTATGTCATCTTTAAAATACATAAAATAGTCTAATCTTTTCTGAGAAAAAGACTAAAATCTCACAGAACCTTAGAATTTGAAAAATAAGTAAGTAAGCATTTGGCACTGGACAGACCAGGGTCTGAATGCCTACTATACTTTTCTTAACCCCTTGGCAAACAGGTATTTAACTTCTTTTAGCTTGACTTCCTTCATCTGTGAAATGACAGGCAAAAAAAATTCTAGTTCACAATGGTTATCAGGAGAATTAAGTGATATAGGTAAATTATCTAAAGTAATGCCTGGTTCATGGAAATTTTTAAAATTGTTTTTTAATATATCCCTTCCAAATTAATGCAATCTCTTTTGTTCCATAGAACAGAGACAATCTACTTTTAGGCTTTCCTTGGACAATCAAAATGATATAATCCCTTTAGTAATAAAAATCTTAATGTTTAGGTCCTAAAGGAAGTGACTTAAAATGAAGAGAAACAGTTTAATTTTTTTAAAGATTACAAATGTGTTACTTTGCTAAATTCTTGGTAACGTAGTAAAGGCACGGGTAATGCGTTGATGCCTCTCAGTATCCATCAGGATGTCTATCAGTGACCTCTGGGAGGCTCTCAACAGACTGTTTCTTGTCCAGTCCAAAACTTGGTATTTAGAACACATGTGTATGTATGTGTGAGAGAGAGTAAGAGAGAATGGAGAGCACCCAGACTAGATATAAAATTATCATGTAGCTTTCTGGGATGAAGATGATTTAATTCTCTGGAATTTGGCCAGAGAGTTTTAAAACAGAAGCAAAGACACCCATCTTATTGTAATTGCTGTGTTCTTTCCACCCAGGAACAGTCTGAGGTGTGGAATGATCTGCTTTTCACCATAACTGGGAAGTTTCCCAAACTCAAACCAAACCTGGCAGACAGTGCAAGTCATTGAACAACAACATGATAACAACTGTCATCAAACAAGAAGTCAGACATGCTCCAGAGTGTAACTGATTTACAAAATCAGTTGAAGATTGTCTTGAGAAATGCTAACCCTTATTACACCACCTGCAGGAACCTCCAACCAGTCACTGAGACTGACTAGAGTGCAATAGAATGGAAAGCACCACCAGCCAACTGTGCGACCTCAAGATCATCAGATGAACAAAGAGAATCTACATGATCATGTGATAGAACTAAATTTTTCTTCATCTTAATAAGGGCCTCAATTCCTTGTTTTCTTTTCTCTGTATGTATTAGTCATACACTTATGACTAATAGATGACTAGCATTGAAGGAAAAGAGGGGTTTAAGCAGTGGCAGGTGTTTCATGTGTATCCTCAGGGGCAGGGGCAAGGAGAGAAGTGAATGGTACTATGAGGAGGACACCTACCCCAGCAGCCATTCCCCCACAGATCAGAAGTATTTCAGTATTTTTTGCAATTGAATATCAGTACCAGGGGTTCCAGGCTGCACATCAAGCCTGAGAGGAAGTATTTTCTACACAATTCTGAAATGGATCCACTTACCGATGATGCATGTACATGTGGCAAGCTTGCTCCTAGAGAATTTCTCTTAAAACTACATATTTTTATATTCAAACTATTAATGAGATTATCTTTATATTAGAGTCCCAGTGCATGAAATTCGTGCATGGGGGTGTGTGTCCCTCAGCCCAGCCTGCACCCTCTCCAATCTGGGACCTAAATTGGATCGGGCCTAAACGGGCAGTCAGACATCCCTCTCACAATCCAGGACTGCTGGTTCCAAACTGCTTGCCTGCCTGCCTTCCTGATTGCCCCTAACTGCTTCTGCCTGCCAGCCTGATCATCCGCTAACCACTCCCCTGCCAGCCTGATTGATGCCTAAAGCTCCCCTGCCAGCCTGTTCACCCCTAACTGTTCTCCCCTAGGCCTAGTCACCCACAACTGCCTTTCCCTGCAGTCCCCATTGCCCCCAACTTCCCTCCTCTGCCAGCCTGGTCACCCCTAACTGCCCTCCTCTGCAGGCTTGATTGCCCCTAACTGCCCTCCCCTGCTTGCCTGATCACCCACAACTGCCCACCCTTGATGCCTGGTCCCTCCCAACTGCTCTCCCCTGCTGGCCATCTTGTGGTGGCCATCTTGTGTCCACATAGGGGCAGTCATCTTGTGTGTTGGAGTGATGGTCAATTTGCATATTACTCTTTTATTAGATAAGATGTAAAGGAGTTCCTCTTAAAAATCAACCTTGCTACTTATGTTAAGAGGTTCATTTCAAAGTGAAACTTTTAAAAAATATATTTTTATTGATTTTTTTACAAAGTGGAAGGGAGAGGAATAGAGAGTTAGAAACATCAATCAGCTGCCTCCTGCACACCTCCTACTGGGGATGTACCTGCAACCAAGGTACATGCCCTTGACCAGAATCAAACCTGAGACCTTTCAGTCCACAGGCCAACACTCTATCAACTGAGCCAAACCAGTTATGGCTCAAAGTGCTATTTTTTTTAAAATGTATTAAACACCCTCAATAAGCTAATCCCTTCCCATCTGGCTGAGATTCCAGCATGTTTGGCTTCAGCTTGCTCAGGGAAACAGAACAAGTTCCCAGAACAATATGTTGCTAGGAAACTGTCCAAGCTTATTTATCTTGTGCTGTGGGGTGATATTGAGCATCCACCTGTGATTGGCACAAAGTGAAAGTGGCGAAAGAGCAGAGGAGGAAGAGAAAGAAGAGCTGATAGGAGACTCTTGTTATTTATGACACAGAGAAAATGGACAGTTACAGTTTCTAAAACTATATCCTAGGATAAAATTAATTTTATTTTAGTGACTGTCATACTGAATTTGAAAATTTTCTCATTAGAGAAAGAAATTTAAAAAATGCCTTTAGTATGTAGGCTTAATTGAAGGAACACAAAGTCATCAAGAATTTTTTCAATGGAAACAACCTAGTACCCGAACAGCAGTGTAGGTATCTTTCTCCGTAAGTCAAATAAATTTAATGCAAATGTGCACTTGTGGAGTATGCTGAGTAAGAAACACCAATTCTTTTAGATGGCTACCTAATTTGGGGTCCTGTCCCACCAACTACCCCTCCTCTGCCTGTCCAATAACTCCAATTTGACTAACTTCAGAAAATGTCCTTAAAGAATCCACAATTGTTTGTAAGTGCAACTGATAATGAGAACTTACAGCTTCAAAATGGTTATATGTAGGGTTTGGGGGCTAAACAGGCTTGCATTAGAAACCGTGCTCTGTCAAATACTGGCTATGTAATTTTATAAGTAAATCATTTAAACATCCTACTGGAAGCTTTAATTCCTTTTCTTAAAAATGGAGGTAACACAAATGACCTACGATGACCATCTCTTTTTATTGAGCACACAATGCGCGCCACAGCACTGAAATAAGCACTTAATCCATTTTATGTTGCCTTTGCCGCACAAAGTTGAGCTGGGTTCCCCATACCCAGTCCATAACATGAGCACTTTGAGAAAGGCGAAGTAACATGCACAGGGACCACAATCATGACTAGCCCAACAAGCCTTTGACACTAAAGGTAAAGCTTTAACTGCAATGCTTCCTGCCGGTCACCCAGCGAGCACACAGATTCAACCTGGGGACCCTTGCTAAGCTTCATCAGTAGCTGACTGAAACCAAAAAACTAACCAACAACAAGACGATGGAGATGTTTTTTTAACACCTAAATGGGAGATAATGCACCTAAGATATGTCCTATTACCCAACATAAAGTAGGAGTTCAGAAAAATATAAACACCCTCACCCTGAACTTTCTGGGCAAGCTAGAAAAAAAGGAGGTCACACAAACCGTGGGGTGGCTGCACCGGGAATTTAACCCTGGGAGAAGCCTGCTTAAGATTCCATACAGTATTAGGAGGGGGGAGATTGAAATGATATATTTTCCTCCTCTTCCAGCCTTGTGAAAACAAGTATTGAGGCCTAAAGCACCCAGGAGATTGAAAGCAAATCACCTTACGTTATGAACTCAGTCCAGCTTAGATGGAACAGTTTTTGAGGCAATGACTTCATTGAGAATGCCCTTTCTTCTCTATAGTATTGTTTCCTATGCTTCCTTAGGATTTCCCTCTGTCCCCACTGCTTCATGTTCTGTGCGTACAGATAATCTGGGTTCTCTCTTCCCCCACATGCAACAGTTGCAGCTGGATCACAAGCATTCCTCCTACTGGTTTTCAAATCTGTTTTTCTCAGATTCTTGGCACAAAACAGAGAAAGACATTTTGTCTCTTCTTTTATAAGCAAGAAAAAATCTTCTTGTTGGTTATCTTCAATTTTAAGTTGACTTATGGAAGTTTTTCTCCCTCTGGAAAAATTCAGAAACAATCGTATCTTAAGTTGGTGTGCTTTTACTTCTTTTATTTTGGGAAGAGGTGCTCAAAATCCACCGTAATGTCTCAAGTAAAATTCCACTTCTCAATGAGTATTTGGTTAGAAATGTACCACTTACAATTTTTATTACAGTGTTTGAAAAGTAGAATGACTATTAAGTACTAAAAATTAAGATTGTAAGATAGTAAATAATACACTAAATCTGGTTACATGTTGAATAGCATTGGTCTGATTCCAGGGAGTAGATTAACCAGATATAGTCCCATAACTGGGCCATAGAAAGCTGATACAGCTATGCATTCAGAGTGAGCTAATCACGCTTATTTAAAACCAGACAATGAAACAGGACAGAAAGAGGACAGGAGAGCCAAGTAGGACTCTGTTCTTTATCACCATCAAGTGCTCCGTTCATTATAGTGGTGCTGGCCTTTTCACCACAGGATGCTAAGAAAGCTGAAGTAATACTTTACGCTAGTTGCCGCTGGCAACCAGATCAAAAGTAAATACATATCTCATGCTCATGGTAGGTAGAAGGCCACAGACATTTATGCCACAGGAAATTTCACTCAAGACTAATACGCTGAGCAATAGCTGTATAAAACAATCTGAGTCTTTAGAGAGATTCAACTTTACTAGTACAGAAATCTGAGAAGAATAAATGGTGGGAAAGAAAGAGGAGGGGGGTCCTTTGCTGTGCTCTGTTCATCTATCTACCTTTAAAGGCTGTAGTGAAACTGGTTAGAGTCAGCAGCAGCATTAGCCTGCATGGTGACTATACTCCATTTTTATACACCAACTTTTTTAACATGGGAAGAGAAATATCCCTACTTTGCTTTTTAAAAATCAAAACACCCATAAAACAAATATGCTTTTATCATCTTCCATGTAGCAGACATGGCCATCCAGGAACAAATGCAGTCTGCCCCCTTAAGGAGCTTACAGTCCAGTAGGGAGAAAGAGATAAGCACACAATTTAAATAAAGACTCATTTATAGATAAACCAAGATGGCGGTATAGGTAAACATCTGAACTGCTGTCGAGCACAATAACTTCAAAACTACAACTAAAAGACAAAATGGACATCATCCAGAACCACAGGAAGGCTGGCTGAGTGTAAGTTCTACAACTAGAAGGAAAGAGAAAAGCACACTGAGACTCAGAGGAGCTGCAGAAGTAAAGGTAGAGGTACAGAGGCACGCACGGTCTGGCAATTGAGTACCAGCTGTCTTTTTCAAATGCTGAAAGGTACTCTTGAAGAAGAGGAAGAAGAAGAAAAAGGTAAAGATAAAAATTGTGAACAACAAATACATATCTATCAACAAGTGAATCTAAAAATCAAGTGAATTAAAAATCTGATGAACAGAATGAATTGATGAATATAATAGAATCAGGGGCATAGAAAGGGAGTGGACTGACAAGTCTCAGGGGGGAAAGGGTGTGGAAGGTATGGGAAGAGACTGGACAAAAATCATACACCTATGTATGAGGACAGTGTGGGGGGTAATGGCATGGGGTGGGGTCGGGTGGGAACTGGGTGGAGGGGAGCTAT
This sequence comes from Lasiurus borealis, assembly GCA_004026805.1. Lineage (NCBI taxonomy): Eukaryota > Metazoa > Chordata > Mammalia > Chiroptera > Vespertilionidae > Lasiurus > Lasiurus borealis. Next base: position 48,471 of record PVJN01003400.1, read on the forward strand.
GGGGGTAAAAAGAGGAACAATTGTAATAATCTGAACAATAAAGAAATTTTTTTAAAACACTCATTTACAAAGTAAGGTGAGCCTCTGAGGGAGAAGTAAAGGTGACGGAAGGGAAAATTGTACACAGGCTCTAAGTTTGATCGCTTTTCTAAGGAATGACACTCAAGCTGAGACCTGAAGAGTAAATCAGCCAGGACAAGTTGGGAGTGTCCACAGAAGAGGAGCAATGGCAGGTGATGGGGAAGAGCAAGGCAGGCTACAGATTTACCGGCACCTGTACAAAAAAGTCAAGGCCCCTGGTTCCAAGTGATGATTTCAGATGGTGCTAGAGCATTAAACTAAGTGTGAGGACCATAGATCCCGTGCCCATGAAGCGGGCTCTGGGAAGGGGGCATGCAGTGGAGCTCAAAGCCAACTGGAGCACAGTGAGGAGAGAAGTGACTGCAGAGGCTGCAGAGGTCTGAGAAGTACACGAATCCCAGGCCACGGTGCAGAGCCAGAGACCAGCCTCCCAGACCAACCTACGGTATGTCCTTCACTGTTCTCCAAACAGTTACCAAAGAGCCAGGCTCTTACATAGGCACTCTACACTAAGGGGAGGAAAAAGAAGATAGTACAGTATTTGCTTTCAAGAGGCTTACAAATTATTCTATAATTTGGGGTCGAATGTGGTAAGTTCCACAGAAGATTATAAGCACCAACTGTGGAAAAGATTACCCACTTGAGGTGCAGAATGTAAACACAGACAGAAGGACTGAAATTAGCATTCTTCTGACTGCAGAGCACAGATGTGCCATACCACTGTGGAAATGGCAAACACATCAGCACTTCCTGAGTGCCAGGCATGGAGTGCTATGTACTCTACACGCATTAATGTACATTAGCCTCACATCGAGAAGGCAGGGCTATTATCTTCCTCACTTTACAGAGGAGGAAACAGACCCTTTAGGTTAAGTTGTCCACAGTCACACAGCTAGCAAATTCCATCTATGAGACAATGTCCAAAGTCCTTGCTCCGAACTACTATACAACACTACCATTTACTAACATTGTTTTATTTTGCTTTGTTTTTAAAAATATGTGCTATACTTATGCCTTTTTTATTTTTTCTCCCTGGCCTTGTATTGTCATTTTAACCTTTTTTTTAATCTACTCATTAAGCTATATATACTGCCTCAATTGGCTGAGAGATATACAAGAGAAATAATTTTCCCTAAAGATTTTTCTGTCTTTATCATTAAGAGTCAAAGCTGGCACAAACAGCAATGGGAAATACACTGAGATATGAATTTCTAAAATAGGATGGCATACATAATGCTACTCTCCTCTGATACTGACAGCAGCACCAATGCATCTTTGTACCGATGGCCAACTAGAGTTGATGTAGTTATGGGCAATTACTACTGACTCCCTAAGAGTGTGAACACTGAACCAATGGAATTCTGGGAACCCACACATGGCTCCCAGTGTCCCCATGTCCCAATGCAGGGTCTGTTCCTTACCGGACTGGGAAGCACATATATGTGCTCATTACTTCAACAAATATCAACAGTGTGCAAGACACTGTGCTGGATGCTGTGCTGGACAGACACCTATGACACAATCCTTTCATCCACAAACTTACAAAAAGCATAAAATTTGATTAATGCCATTACAGACATATAAGCTTCATGCTACCATTGGTTGAGAGAAAACGTTTTCACAAATCCACCAGGAAATTTAGGACAGACTTTGAGGAAGAACTTACACATAAGCATTGTCTCGTCCTAGAGGGAGCTTTTGCTGTTGACCATTCACAAGGGTCAGATTTTTTTTAACTAGATATCAGTAGCCTCCAAGGACTGCAGGCAGGCGAGGCCTTAGGTTTCTTCCCACCACCTTTCTAGAAGGTGGGGAGCTTCATTTGGCCCAGATGCTCCCAGGGGCCATTCTGCAGGTGTCAAACTGCCTGGCTTGTCAGAATCTTACTTGCAATCTAGAGGGGCCTGGTAATATTTCTAGCCAAACCAATTTAAAATTACAATATCCTTTATGCTAATTGGAAAACCGTCTGGTAGAGACTTAAATATAAGAAGGTTAAATTTAAAGTAGTCATCTCCTGATTAGGGTCTTTCCAATGGCAACCAACTACCTCTAGACTGTGTATTTCCCTATCAGGGTACTGCAAATATTAATCAAGTCCAAGGTATAGATTAAAACAAACACACGTTATATCACACAGTGTAGTTGGACTATCTTAATGTAAATTATGGAAAGAATAACAGTAGGGTAGGTCTGTAAAAGGTACAGAGAGGGGCAAGATAGGGAGGAACAGCTCATTATTGCTTACTTCTTTTCTTATTCCATAAAGGAAGCAGAGGGAACTGTTGTGAGCAAAGCCATGAAGCTAAAAATCATGATCCTCCCAACTATTTAAGCAGCTATATTTGTCTGGATGAGGAGCTGGGTGCCCTGGTGTGAGGCACTTGCAGAGCAGGCTGGGAAGATTATACTGGAGTCAGATGGTGGAAGTTCTAGATCTCCGCCAATTGAAAGTGTGAACCTATTTTGGTAGTTGCTAGTTCATTGACCATATTTTCTGAAACTACAATCAGGCACATGGTCTTAACAGATGTTTGCACCCATTCTGGATATGAGAAGCAATTTGGAATAGAAAAGAATCTAAAACTCTTAAAAAATCTTTACTGTTTCAATAGCTTATAGGGCCTATAAGGCAGAATATTTGATATTAGAATTATTTTTTAAAGGTCTTGTCCCAGTATTGATAAGAAGTCACTGACGTTTTAAAATTGGACAAAAGAAAGATCAAAAGTGTGCTGGTAAGAATGTTCATTTGGCCTGGTGGGTGTGGCTCAGTGGTTGAGTATTGACTTATGAACCAGGAGGTCAAAATTTGATTCCCTCAGGCTCAATCCCCAGTAGGCAGCTTGCAGGGGACAGCTGATCAATGATTCCCTCTCATCATTGATGTTTCCATCTCTCCCTTCCTCTCTGCAATCAATAAAAATATACTTAAGGGGGAAAAATGTTCCTCTGGAAATGATGTACATGTTACATGAAATGGGAGGACAAAGAAAAGGAAAAAGGAGGCAAATAAAACTATTTAGGAAGTTATGAAAATAGTTCAGGAAAAAAAGCCTTTGTGAAGAAGAAAACAATAGAAATGGAAAGAAAGAACCATTAAAACCAATAAAAGAGATATTGTTAAAGCAAGTCTTTCCTGATGACTTAGGTCATCCGATCCGTCCCCTCCTTCAATTTCTTTAGAATTAGTTATACAGCATTTAATAATCATATATGGCTGTTAAATGTTTTACCTGGGATGTGAACTTTCCTAATCTAATAAGATGCCTTAAAGCAAACAAAATAAACTTGGTATCTCCAGCTTTGTCCTAAAACAAAGCTGAATACTTCATTGATGCCTAAAGCAGGTTGGTTCAGTTAGGAATATTCTTAATATCTCAGGATTTAAGTGGATTTTGTTAATTAGTTAAAATACTGAAATTTAAAAAAAAAGGCAGACAAGGGCCTTGCACATATATTTTCCTTGAGTATGGGTATTAAACAAGATCCGTGATGACATAGAGTTGAAAAGTGGAAAGACACCGAAATCCACTTAACATAAGATGTTTTTGTTACCTGAATGAGAAGATTGTGATCACCAATTAAAAATGGCAGTTTTCCTTGATATGTTTGACAGAGCCAATAATTACCTCTGCTCCGTGGGGCAATTTCTAAAACAGTGCATAAGAATGAGACGATTTGAGAAGATTTTTTATGCTGTGCAGTTGATGCTGCTCCCTAAATTGAAATTCAGATCTTTAATCTTGATGGGGGGAAACATAAGAGGAAAAGAGAAAACATTTAGCATACTAAATGCTTAACACATGAAGAATATACTCTCTCTCTATATATATATGACAATAAGAATAAGTCAGAGAATTCTCATTATGGAAAAAAAAGTAATATCAAACTGGCTTTCTAGAATTGACTGAATCATTTTCATTGCAGAGCAGATCTAAAGAGAGTGTATTTAATATTAGGGTTGGCCACATAGGTAAAGGAAAGGCCAGAAGATGAACTTTCTCTGTGCCCAGTTAAGTCCGTGTACCTTCGCTTACACGTAAATGATTGCTCCCCAAAGCTTGGTGTGGAATGGCATTTATGTTCCCATTCCCACGGTAACTGTGAGAAGGCAAGAAAAAGAAGGTATGGGGAGATATATATTTCAATCCTCACTTCTACCCACCAGGCCCTCTCATTTCCATGGGAACAGGCACTGAAAGACTTCCAGCAGCTGAAAGAGAAACTCACTCAGATCGCAGCTGTGCCAATGTGAGCTGAGCACTGCAAGTGATGGTTTTTGGCAGTGGTCGGCAAACTGCGGCTTGCAAGCCACATGCGGCTCTTTGGCCCCTTGAGCATAGCTCTTCCACAAAAAAACACAGCTTGAGAGAGTTTATTTTGAAGAAGTGGCGTTAGAAGAAATTTAAGTTTAAAAAATTTGGCTCTTAAAAGAAACTTCAGGAGAAACCAAGATGGTGGCATAGGTGAACACCTAAACTGCTGCCTCACACAACAATTTCAAAACTACAACTAAATGACAGAACGGACATCATCCAGAACCACAGGATAACTGGCTGAGTGGACATTTTACAACTAGAGGGAAATAAAGGGGCTCACGGAGACTCAGAGGAGCTGCAAAAAGCTGAGGTAGAGAGACACACACGTGGAGAGGACGGGCGGCAGGTGGCTGGCTGGCTTCCTCTAGTGCAGCAGTTCTCAACCTGTGGGGGGTCGAACGACCCTTTCACAGGGGTCACCTAAAACTATTAGAAAACACCTATTTCCCATGGTCTTAGGAACCAACACACGGCTCCTCGGTGTAGCAAAATGTAGCAATGTAGTTTACTGTTGTTATATGAAGACTGTTGCCCATGCTACATCACAATTCAAGACAAAATTTCATTTATTTGTAATTAGAAATAAATATTTCACAATATATAATTACATATTGTTTTTATGATTAATCCCTATGCTTTAATTATGTTCAATTAGTAACAATGAAAATACATCCTACATATCAGATATTTACATTACAGTTCATAACAGTAGCAAAATTACAGTTAGGAAGTAGCAACGGAAATAATTTTATGGTTGGGGGTCACCACCACATGAAGAGCTGTCTTAAAGGGTCTTGGCATTAGGAAGGTTGAGCACTACTGCTCTAGCGGGAGGGAGATGGAAACTCCCGACTGCACTGAACCCCAATTCCGGGCAAGACTCATACAGAGGAGTCTGGACTGTTGTGAAAAGGGAGGAGTGCATGGAAACTTAGAGGAGCTGCAAAGACAGAAGTCTGGAGGTGCGCACAAAAGTGCACACACAAAGGGCTGACTGCTGATTGTGCCGCTGGCTTTTTTTAGCAGGAGGCAGACAGAACCTCCCAACTGCACTGAAATTCAGGTCAGACTGCACTGAACCACAGTTTCAGGTGAGATCCTGGGGACCCAGATTCATACGGGTCCCCAGAGTGCACAGAAACTCAGGGGAGCCAGAAAGCCAGGAGGCACGCGAGTGTGACTGTGGGCAGAGAGGGCTGCAGCGATTACCGACACTGAGATCCAGGGGCTGATGGGAAGCCAATGCTGTCTGCTCAGCCTGAGACTCCACCCAATCCAAGCCTAGGACAGAGGATATTGCAATCTTTCAAGTCTTAAGGCAGAGTCCAGCACAGAAGTTCTCCTGGCATGAACACAGCTGATCCTCACAATCAATTGGCTTGGAGGTCAGTTCCCCCCAGTGATACCAACAGCAAGCAAGACTTAACTACAATAAAGCTGTTTACACAGTCCACAAAGGGGTGCCCCAAGAGAGTTGACCTCAGGTAACTACGGAGGCAGAGCTACTGAGCCATATAGGACACCTGGCACACAAAGTTACTCTACCAATTCAGGGAAGCAGCGAAAATGGATACAAAGGAAAAGATCACAAGTGAAAAAAAAAGGAGGAAAACAAACGACTGGATATAGAGTTCAAAAACACGCTTATAAGGTTTTTCAAGAATATCCTAGAAAAAATAGATAAATTTAGTGAGACCAAAGAGGAGATGAAAAAGGACCAACTAGAGATGGAAAAGGACCAACTAGAAATTAAACATACACTGACTGAAATAAAAAATATTATACAGAGACCTAACAGCAGATTAGAGGAACACAAGAATCAAGTCAAAGATTTGAAATACAAAGAAGCAGAAAACACTCAACTGGAAAAGCAAAAAGAAAAAATAATCCAAAAAAAATGTGAAGATAGTGCAAGAAGCCTCTGGGACAACTTCAAGCATACCAACACCAGAATTATGGGGGTGCCAGAAGAAGAGGGAGAGCAAAATACTGAAAACCTAGTTGAAGAAATAATGACTGAAAACTTCCCCCACCTGGTGAAAGAAATAGACTTACTAGTCCAGGAAGCGCCCAGAACCCCAAACAAAAGGAATCCAAAGAGGACCACACCAAGACACATCATAATTAAAATACCAAGAACAAAAGACAAAGAGAGAATATTAAAAGCAGCAAGAAAAAAAAACCCTGTTAATTACCTACAAGGGACCACCCATACGATTATCAGCTGATTTCCCAACAGAAACTATGCAAGCCAGACAGGAGTGGCAAGAAATATTCAAAGTGATGAATAGCAAGAACCTACAGCCAAGATTACTCTACCCAGCAAAGCTATCATTCAGAATTGAAAGGCAGATAAAGAGCTTTACAGATAAGAGAAAACTAAAGGAATTCATCAGCCCCAAACCAGTATTATATAAAATGCTGAAATGTACTCTTTAAGAAGGGGAAGAAGAAGAAAAAGGTAAAGATAAAAATTATGAACAACAAATACATATCTATCAACAAGTGAATCTAAAAATCAATTGACTAAAAAAATCTGATGAACAGAATAAACTGGTGAATATAATAGAATCAGGGAGTGGACTGACAATTCTCAGGGGGGGAAAGGTAAGGAGGTTGCAGGGAGAGACTGGACAAAAATCATAAACCTATGGATGAGGACAATTCGGGGGAGGTAAGGGCAGAGGGTGGGGAGGGAGCTGGGTGGAGGGGAGCTATGGGGAAAAAAGAGGAACAATTATAATAATCTGAACAATAAAGACTTATTAAATACAAAAAAAGAAATTTTAATCATTATACTGTTGATATTTGCCTCTGTTGACTAATGAGTTTGCCGACCACTGGTTTATAGCAACTGTTAACATTTTTAAATGATGTTTTCCTTAATAAAGTCACCTCAGTAATAATTACAAGCGAAAAACTGATTATATAACTAGTATGAGGAAGAATACATAAAGGGGTCTTTGGAGGATTAGTCTATTGTTGTCTTTCATAATTCCAATGATCATGTATCATTTTATTTTTTTAATATATTTTATTGATTTTTTACAAAGAAGAAGGGAGAGGGGTAGAGAGTTAGAAACAGTGATAAGAGAGAGACATAGATCAACTGCCTCCTACACGCCCCCTACTGGGGATGTGCTTGCAACCAAGATACCTGCCCTTGACCGGAATCGAACCTGGGACTTTTAATCCGCAGGCCAACACTCTATTCACTGAGCCAAACCGGTTTCAGCCATGTATCATTTTAAAACAAATGACTGTGACAGGAAATGCAGTGAAGTGAAAAGGGTGCTCACCAAATCACTCTGTTGTACAGATTTCCTCTAAGTGACAGATGTGGAAAAGGAATAGAGGAACTAATTAAACTGGGGTGGGAGGGGGGAGCAGGGATCTAATATAAAAACTAATTATATTTTATTACAAGAAACAATGTAAAGATTGTCAGCTACACCTAGACTTGGAACACCAAGCCGAATAAAGTTGTTAAGGAATCAAGACTTAAGCATTTGTATAGAATTCTATAAATCTCTATAAACCTAAAGAATTTGGCTATTCAAACCTCTTTGCTTCCCAAGTTCAAATAGAGAGCTTATACCCATCTTCTCTAGCAAAACATAACTAAAAAAAGGCAGGCCAGAACTTGCTAATGACTACCCATTTCCCCTCTACATCCAAGGGCTTTAGAATACATATGTAAAATAATTTACACATAAAAAAATGTGTCCTATAAGCTTTTCGCTCAAGAGGAAATAGTCTCAGCAATAACCTGAAAAGAATTGCATCTTTTTAAAAAATGTAAAAGTTGAAAAGGGGGAAAAATAATTATTTTTGTTTTACATGTCCATCACTCAGTTTTCTCTGAGGTTCTTTTCCACTCTTTTTAGAGAGGTCATCATTCCAAATTGTTCACTATAACTCGGCTTCTGTTCACACATGCCTCAGGCAAATATAAAACCTAAACAGTATCGAAGACAACTCAACAGAATGATGTCAAGAGCACTAGCCAGTAAGACAAGAAGGAATATTAGAACAGACCTTTGCTGCTTCTTATTGTTAACACCATCTCCAAGGTGATGTTTCCAAGACAAGAATATGAGAATAAACTACAGAAGATACTCAGTTTTCCCTGTTGACTCAAGTCTAATTCTGTTCATGTTTCTGTGTCAGGACATATTGAGCACCTTCTGATCGCTTAGCACTACGTACTGGTAATACCACATGGATGAGTAAGACAGAGTTCCTAATTGTCAGATACTGATCTTTTTAAATGAAGTATTGCTATTTTTAAATCATTCTTATATAAAAAACACAGGGTAGCTCTCCTATCCCATCCTTCACAAATATAGACCTTGCTGTGCATGAGCACTGTACTGGGATTTTATAATGTCACTTGTGATATAACATAGAATTTAAGCTATAAAATGCAGTTTATAGTTGAAAAAATGGGAGTGACTTCTTAGGACCTAGTGTACATCTATAAATATAAGACCAAAGTAATTGATAAATTCTGGCACTTTCTAATTCTACATAAATATCTTTCCTTTCTTTGTTCATAAACAGATGTTTAATGGCTAACAATTTCCTGAGATAGATTTTCATTTTCAAGAGATTATTTATAAATGCGGGGACCAGAGAAAAGTAAGCCGAAGTCCCTATTAAGTTATTTACTTCATCTCCTAGGATTTGTAAATTTGAGTGGGTACATATTTATGTACTTGTTGCTGCTAGTCCAGAAAAGGTCAAAGTTATTACTCCCAAAACTATTATTCATATGAACTCAGATCAAAGGCATATACAAGAATTTTGTGAAAAACAATAATAAAGGCCTTCTTTGAGAACAAAAAAAGAAAGAAAAAAAGAAAAAGAACACAGAATCCATCTTGAAGAAATTACCAATAGCAAAACAGAATAAACAAAACAGAAGATCCTCAAGTCTAGATATATACTAGTGTGTATGTGTGTGTGTGTGTGTGTGTGTGTGTGTGTGTAAAATAAATTTAAAGTCTGATTCTGAATGGGATATTTACAGAATTTCAAAGCATCTCACCACAAAATTCTCATTAGTTAAGAAGGGGAATAAAGCAATTTATATGGAGAACCTGGAAGAAACCATCCTTAGTCAAATGATCAAAGTGAGTGTCTCCAGGGATGGGACAATTTGAAATCTGACAGGAGGGACGCAGTGAGAAACACACAGCATCATCTCTATGATGTCTGGTCAAAGTGTCTACCCTAAATTATGAGGAATCATGGTCAAGTTCAAATTGACAGACATTCTAATAAATAAATAGCTTGCAATCTTCAAATGTATCAAGGTTATGAAGCTCAAAGAAAGACTGATAGATGTTTCAAACCCAAGTACCTGGCTTAGAAGTGGTCTTAAATTTTTTCTTTTCTTTTTTTTTCCACTTTAATTTCTTTATTGATTGAGGTATGACATATTTGTCCTCATCCCCCCATTACTTCCTCTAATCCTCCCTCACCGACTCATGCACTCCTTTCTGGAGTGGTTTTGATATGATCCTATCCAGAGAAAGGAGAAATATCAGATGATTTCTCTGGGTCCTTTCTAATGTACTGATTCCACCCTATTTACCATAGATCTGCTTATCTATCACTCAGAATGCAATGAACAGCAGTTTGAACACATAGAGCTCAGGACCTCACTGGACAGGCAAATAAACAACCACATACCAAAGAAAAAAGCATGATCAGTGTCAGGAATGCTGTTTTATGACTTAATACTTATTGTAATAGTAAGACAGCAAGTCTCAAAAATCTACACTTGGACTCAACATGGGAGGCAGACCATATCTTTAACAAGAGGCCAGCATGTGCAGACCTTCAAGTGGCATATCTGCCCCTTGATTGTAGGCTCAACCAGGAAGTAATAGAAACAATACAATGTGTGTTTTTAAGTTAAATATTAATGAAGGCTTCTGGCATACAATAGGATTCACCTTTTTGCTTCCTACAGCATGTAGGAGGCTAAGGGCAGGCAGTAAATGTACCTCCATAGCACGGTCAGTTTATTTCATAACCACTGCAGATGGCTACAGATTATCAATTAATCAGTTTTTTCACACCTTTATGCAAAAAACAGAACAGAGCTATATATGTTATATAAATACAAAAATTCCCTGTCTTCCTCCGCCTGTCATAAATTTACCAGTTGGCTGAGACACTTGGTTCTGGTTCAGTATAACTGAGCAAAGCACACAACAATAGCTGTCTTCCCTAATCTCTTTTTTTAAAAATATGTAAGTCTTGCCAGGGCTGAAGCAAGCTCTGATTTGGCTCAGAGAACCAGCTTCTATTAAGTTTGAAAAGCCTCACAGAGAAAATTCCTGAAAGAGGATCACAGAAAAAAAACATTCTGTTAGAAGCCAAGAAATGACTTCCCTTGTTCAAATAATTCAAAGTGAGACTTAGAACTAGGGTATTAGAATACCAATCTCACTGTTAGCACTAAGGAGTATGAATTCTATTCTTGAAATATAATGCAAAAGACATCCCATTAGCTTTCCCTTTAAAATAAAAAAAAGGGAAATTTCATCACATAAGAAAATACTGAGTTTCACTGCACACATATTCATTCCCACCCCCCCAGAGCCTGGAGGAAGTGGAAGTATATTGTGAGCACCTGAGAATAATCAAAACTATGCATTAAGAGTATCATACTGCTTACCTGTCACTCTATTTTAAAAGAGAGACAATGATGGGATGATCTTTAAATGTTTCTTGTTAAAATTAAGAAAAACAAACAAACAGAAAACCACACTCATTAAACTTGAGGGTTAAAAAATTCCACTTGGCAAGTTGGCATCTGATAAATTCCTTTACTTGGACTTTCATATTCATTTGAATTTAAAAACTGCACCCATTGTAAGATTATTGTTAATTTTAGTAGATAAGGTATAAATATTAGAGATACAATTTTAAATCAGTATCTGTTAAGATATATAGTATACATAAGCATTTATGAATGAAATGATATATGTGAATTTTTATTTAATATGTCAGCAAAGAACGAATTTGGAGAATGAAACAAAAACAGGAAACTGATGGTCACTGAAGCTGGGTGATGGGTACATGGTTATTCATGGCACTCTTCTCTCTGCTTGTGTATGTGTCTGATAATTTCTAGTATAAAGGGATTGTTAATGCAACCATAGTTGAGGGTATTATGCTAAGTGAAATAAGTCAGATTGGGACCCTGGCTGGGTAGATCAGTTGGTTAGAGCATCATCCCAATATACCTAGGTTTTGGGTTTGAACTCCGGTCAGAGCACATACAATTAATGCATAAGTGGAACAACAAACTAATCTTTCTCTTTCTCAAAATCAATTTTTACAAATGTCAGTTGGAAAGGGGAAAAAAACACATATGACTTCACTCATGTGTGGAATATGAAAAAATGAACACACAAAAAAGAAACAAACCCAAAGATACAGGTAACAGATTGGTTATCTGTAGCAGAGGGGAAGAAAAGAGGGGGAGGGAAAAATGGATAAAGGGGGTCAAATGTATGGAAACTAGACCTTTGGTGATGAGTACACTTAAGTGCAGTATAGAGTATAGAGCTATCAAGTTATAATGGTGTACACCTGAATATTACATAATGATATTAACAAATGTTGCCTCAATTAAGGAAAAAAAGAACCCTGTCTCCAAATACAGCCACATCCTATGGTATGGGTGTGTGTGTGTGTGTGTGTGTGTGTGTGTGTGTGTGTGTGTGTGTGTGTGTGTGTAGAACTTCAATATGTGAATTGAGGCATGGGGAGTGGTGACAGTGACACATACAAATCGGTCCATTATGATGGTTAAACCACAAACTTTGCAGTTAGATGTGTTTTGAGCCAGAGTTTACCATATGACCTGGACATGTTGCTTTATCTCTCAAAGCCTTGACTTTTGCATATGATTGTTGTGATGCATAAATGAGATAATCTGCAAAAGGGCTTATGGAACAATGCCTAGTTCATAGTATGCACTCAAATGACAGTTGTAGTGTTCTAGTAAGCCTCAACAAACTTTTATAACTTGACTTAATTGATGCTTAATAACTTTTCATGTGTTTGGTTTTAAAAATAATTCTTACAATTTTATTCCAGTAACATTTCTCAATCATCTCATAAGATAAAACCTTTCTCTTGGAAAACATTCACTCCTGAAGCCACGGGCTGCCACCTAAGACAGTCACCATGCTATGAAGAAGCCCCCATCATACAGAGAAGCCAAAAAAGGTGTTTCATTCAGCAGGCCTGGCTGAGCACTATCCTTGAGTTATCCCATTCAGCACCTGACTCTGGCCTCTAGTCTTCAAGTCACTTCCGTTAGTTAGAGTGTATCCATAAAGGTCCCAGATGTTCTGAAGCAAAAAGCCACATCCAATATGTCCTATCTGAATGCCTGACACATTGAACCTGTGAGCACAATGGTCCTTGTTTTAAGATACCACAGTTGTGGGGTGATTTGCAATAGATATACTAGAACTATAGATTATAAGTAAGGACTATCGAATCACAGAGACATGCAGACTACAGGTAATAGATGTGACAATATAGTGCATATATAATATATAGTAGAGATATTAAGAACTATAGAAACAAAGAGGATCATAGAAAATATATAATCAACCCCCTCATTTTAAAGATGAAAGAAACTGAGGTCAGTCCACAGCTGCCTGAAGAGTGACAGACCCAGGACATGCACTTAAATCTCTTTACTTCTAGTACAAGGCTCTTTCAAAAACACAATTATCTCACAGTACAGTTCTATGATGTAAAAGCCTCTTACTGTCTTTATTATTCAAACAGCAACATTCAGGATATTCCACAAGCTCTTTGTCCAAGGCCAAACATAATTATATTTCTGGATGCAATTTACTGCCTGCTATCCCTGGAACATGACAGGCCTCAATAAATGTTTTTTTTAAAGTGAAGGATCACTAAAATAGAGCAGCTAAAAAAAATCTGTATATGATGCAGCATGGATCTTCAATGTTTGTGTTTGAAAAACAGAGCAGCATTTTCAGGTTTGAAATAAAGTTTTAAGTCATAAAACTATGATTGCCCTTCCCCACCAATTATTAAATTCCGGAAATTGCACTGAAGGTAGTCTCAAATGTAACTGCTCAATGACTCCTGGCGGATAGATAAATAAAACTATGTTTATAAATACAACTATATATAATATAAATAAAATTGGGGTATCATGGCTAATTGCCTCTCAGCATGCATTCTCCCTTTGTTTTTTAGTAATATATTTTTAGCCGGCCACATGGCCTTCTGCTAACAATTGTGCTCCCAAGCTTTCTTTGCACCCAGGTATGGACAGTGACAAGTCCTGGCCAATGAAATGAGTAGAACTGTTACGTGAAAACTTTCTCCCAAGGTAGAGACATGTTCTCCCTTTCCCATGTCCACCCGCCCCTTCAACTGGACTGTGGACACAGGAAATGAGCTGGTGAGTTGTCTGACCATGAAGATGAGGGCAACATCCCTGAAGGTGGCACACCAACAAGATAGCCAACACGCATTACGGGTGACTGAGTCTGTGGGTGGGATGGAGACCAAATGGAAACAAGGATGAGGGAGCTTTTAGGTGACATAAATGTTTGAAAACTGGATGACTAGTGGTGATAGATACAGAACTCTATAACTATCGTTCCTGAATTTCAACTGGGCTCATGGGTACCCATCTAAAAATGATCTTTCCCAGCCTTCCCTATAGCTTGATGAGGCCATATGATTAAGCAAAAGTAAGTTATGCCATTTTGTACTGGTGCTCTTAAAAGAGTGGGTTTTGTCCCCCCTTCCTTTCTCCCACTGGCAGTGATTTGGCAAGAGCTCTAACAACTCCTTGGACTCATACATCAAAGCCGCTGTGATGATACAGAGCTATCCCACTCTTAACTCTAAACTCTGTGTGAGAAAACCACTGAATTTTAAGATAATGCAATTACATGACAGAAAATGAAGAGCAGAGTTCACCTAGACTATTTGTCAACTGTAAAGTACCTCAGGCAGCAGCTATCTTTATGAACTGTTTGCAGACCAGCAAGAAGAATGTTCTTATATAATTACAGCAAAATTTATGCAACAACTTCTGTTAGTTTTCAATATTTAAGTTCTGTTGTAGATAAATATACTGGAGAAATCTATCATGGACAATGAAGTGTATGTATTGAAAATTTGTTCAAGGAATGTTATTGGAACCTTCTAACTTTTAGGTATCAAAATTTCTTTTCTGAAACAATGAATTGGCAGGCTTCTTTTTCATTTTATACAACCACTGATATTAAAATAGTTCTAAGTTTAAAATCTGTCCTTTTTCTTTTTCTTATATACTTCAATTAAAATTTAAGATAGGTAAATCATGCAAAAACTTTTGTGGACTGTTCATTCATATCAAGAAGCTAGGCATTTACGCACCTGTTAACTGACTTAAAATAGAACTGTGGCAGATAATCAACCAGTAGAGAGCTGAAAGTCAGAAGGTGGGGCACTTTTCTCCACAGTAAAGTTACAGGGTTAAGCCTTATAAAATTTCCACAAAATAAGAGTTTGGTAAACATCTCTCTGTTATCAGGAAGATTTTATCTCAAAAAGAAGGCATGCTGTTCTTCAGGAAAGACGAGAGAAACTGCCGGTCCTAAATGTCAGTCCACAGGACTGATCTTTCTGTTTCTAGAAACACAAGGGTTAGGGCTGCCACGTACCATGGTAACGGTGAGTATACAAGTCAAATCTCCTGGGGTAATGGTCAGCAAACTCATTAGTCAACAGAGTGGCAAACTGAGGCTTGCGAGTCGCAGTTTGCCGACCACAGTTCTGTGGGAACTACTAAAACCCCCTATAGTTACATGTTTTTATCACCTGGCTTTAGCAAGTCAGCATGTACAGAATGGACTCTGAATGATACAATCTGTATCACAGATGAGAGACATACACTTTCACACAGTGCCAGGAAAATTAAACTCTGAATAACTGAGCTGCTTGATGGGTATACCAGATGACAATGGAAATGATAGCATTAAAACTGATGCCATTAAAATGGCATGCATGTCAATTATTTTTACTATATTCTAGTTAAAATCTACAGGTTATAAACATCTGGTAAATTTTTTAATCAAAATACCAGCTTTATAGTCAGTGAAGTTGAAACAGAGAGCAAGTTTGACTTGTTCTCCAATAGGTGGAATAAATTTTATTGTTCAATGAATCCTTTTCTGAAAATCTAAAAGGGACCAGAATTCACAGCTCATTTCAACTCATTTCATCTCATCTCTTGGATCAATATACATTTTCCACATGAAATAAACTTATTTGATTAGACACAGCTGGCATGTTGCCAAACAGATTCAGTTTGTGCCTTATTCATCAGTGCTTGTTTATACCTTATTGTAAGTCATGAGACATTTCTAGATGTGGGTGTGTTCTTTTTTGAGAATAACAAAACGTCTTGAGATCAAAGAGCACATATTTGGCTTTTTAAAATTTCTCTTGTAATAAGGCATAGTACACCTTTGCTGCTTAATAAATGCACAGTCCCAGCTTATACAAGATGAAACAAATATGCAATCCTTTGGACAGTGAGAGGTGGGGGGGGATGATTGGGGCCTGAATTGGGCTGTTGGTTGTTGTGGTTGTTCTCCCATTATAGTCGCTGGGCTTATATATATATATATATTATATATATATAATATAATATATATAATATATATATATATGACTTCACAAAACATTAATGATTTCCCAACTCAATTTATACTTTAAGTTTTCAAAGGCAAAAAGCACATCTTATCTGTTTACTCATTTGACCTATAAAGCAAAAGCAGGGTGCCAAGGAAAGGAGCTACTGGAATAGCAACATCAGAAAATCAAAGAGGAAGTTCATTAACAGAGCAGGGCTTTTGAAACTACTCTGAGCTAGTCCACACATCACGGAAGCTCCAGGGAGAAAACAAATATCTAAAATAAAACAAGTCCTAGTTCTAGGAATAGTTTAAAAATCACTGTCTCCAGAGTCATCTACAGCTCTATCCTATACCATTGAGGCAAGCACAGCCTGGAAGCAGTTAAGGATCTTTCACTGCTCAGCCATGTGTGTCTATGTTCAGCAGCTTAGGAGAATCATACCAGTAGCAAGGGAGCTTTGTTTTTATAACAAGAAATGATGATTCAATTACATAATAAAGTATTTGAATAGGCTAATTTTAACATCTTGAAAACTAGACAATGTCATTACCAAGCAAATAGTATGCTCACAAAATTTACTGCCAGTCTTATAAGCACATTTTCAGGTTCTATCAGCATTAGCTAAAAACCTCAAAATATCCTTTCTAGGGACCCTTTTACATAGAAAGATAGAGCTTAGTAAAAGCAACATAACTACTCAAATCATGCAAATTTGCACTCAACTCATCTATTATATTATTCTGCTTGTATCCAACTGAACAGTTTGCACGCACTAAATAACAAAAAAGTTTGCTCTCTTAGGTATTTTATGAATATTATGGTGTTTTATTTCAAGTAAAAATATCTTTGACTCAGTAACAAAATGGGACTTCATCAAAATTAAAAGCTTTTTTTATTCATTATCAAGAAAGTCAAGAGAGAATCTACAGAATGGGAGGAAATATTTGCAAATCACATATCTGCTAAGGATTTCAAATTCAGAAAATATAAAGAACTCCTACAACTTAAGAACAAGACCAATAACCCAATTTAAAAAATAGGAAGAGGACTTGAATAGACATTTCTCCAAGGCAGATGTATAAATTGTTAATAAATACATAAGAAGATGCTCAACATCATTAGGCATTAAGGGGATGCACATCAAAAACACAATGAGGGGAGAATCTAAGATGGCAGCATAGGTAAACACGTACACTGCTGCCTCACACAACAATTTCAAAACTACAACTAAAAGACAGAACGGACATCATCCAGAACCACAGGAAAGCTGGCAGAGTGGAAACTCTACAACTAGAAGAAAAGAGAGGGGTTCACAGAGACCCAGAGGAGCTGCAAAAAGCTGAGGTATGGAGATGCGTGTGTGGAGAGAGTGGGTGCTGGAGTACCTGGCTGGCTTTCTCTGGCGGGAGAGAGACGGAGACTCCTAACTGCACTGAACCCCAGGTGCAGCTGAAACTAATAAAGGGGGAGTTTGGACTGTGAAAAGGGAGAAGTGCACGAAAATTTAGGGGAGCCACAAAAGGGCAGAAGCCTGGTGGTGGGCACAGCACTGCTCTCAGAAGACCGACTGCTGATTGTGCCGCTGGCTTTCATGAGTGGGCGGGAGACAGAGCCTCCCAATGGTGCCACTTCTAACTCTACTAAACCCCAGTTTCGGGCGAAACCCTGGGGACCCAGACTCATATGGTCCCAGAGCGTAGGGGAGCCAGAAAGGCAGCGGTCTAGAGGCACTGCGCACTTGCACAGGAACCACTCCAGCAATTACCCAGAGACACAAGAGACCCAGGGGCCATGTAGGGCGGGGCTGACTGGAAGGCAAGGCAGTCGGTGAAGCCCTGAGACTCCACCCTTCCCAAGCTCAACAGAGAGGCTTTTACAGTTTTGCAAGTCTTGTATCATAAGGCTGAATCCAACACAGAAGTTCTCCTGGCACAGTGAGACAAAGGAAGAGATCACAAACAAAAGAAATGGAGGGAAAAAAACGACTGGATATAGAGTTCAAAACCACGCTTATAAGGTTTTTCAAGAATATCCTAGAAAAGATGGATAAATTTAGTGAGACCAAAGAGGAGATGAAAAAGGACCAACTAGAGATGGAAAAGGACCAACTAGAAATTAAACATACACTGACTGAAATAAAAAATATTATACAGAGACCTAACAGCAGACTAGAGAAAAGCAAGAATCAAGTCAAAAATTTGAAATATCAAGAATCAGAAAACACTCAACTGGAAAAGCAAGAAGAAAAAAGAATCCAAAAATGTGAAGATAATGTAAGGAGCCTCTGGGACAGCTTCAAGCGTACCAACATCAGAATTGTGGGGTGACAGAAGAAGAGAGAGTAAGATACTGAAAACCTATTTGGAGAAATAATGACTGAAAACTTCCCACATCTGGTGAAAGAAATAGACTTACAAGTCCAGGAAGCACACAGAACCCCATATAAAAGGAATTCAAAGAGGACTACACCAAGATTATCATAATTAAAATACCAAGAGCAAAAGACAAAGAGAGAATATTAAAAGCAGCAAGAGAAAAAACAGTTCATTACTTACAAGGGAGCACCCATACGATTGTCAGCTGATTTCTCAACAGAAACTATGCAGGCCAGACGGGAGTGGCAAGAAATATTCAATGTGATGAATAGCAAGAACTTACAACCAAGAATACTCTATCCAAGCAAAGCTATCATTCAGAATTGAAGGGCAGATAAAGAGCTTCACAGATAAGAAAAAGCTAAAGGAGTTCATCAACTCCAAACCAGTATTATAGGAAATGCTGAAAGATACTCTTTAAAAAGAGGAAGAAGAAAAAGGTAAAAGATAAAAAATTATGGACAACAAATACATATTTATCAACAAGTGAATCTAAACATTAAGTGAATTAAAAATTTGATCAACAGAATAAACTGGTGAATATAATAGAATCAGGAGCACAGAAAGGGAGTGGACTGATAATTCTCAGGGGGAAAGCAGTAAGGGGGGTGCAGGGAGAGACTGGACAAAAATCATATACCTATGGATGAGGTCAATGGGGGGAAGGTAAGGGTAGAGGGAGCGGAGGGAGCCGGGTGGAGGGGAGCTATGGAGGGGAAAAAAGAGAAACAAATGTAATAATCTGAATAATAAAGATTTAATTAAAAAAACAAACACAATGAGATACCACTTCACACCCGCTGGGATGGCTAGAATTTAAAAAATAGTAATATCATTCAACAATGGGGTAAATATATAGTAACGTTTCTTAATTTAATATGGCCCTTGAAATCCAAATTTTTCCCCAATTCAAGTAAATCTTCAGTCAACATCACAGTTCGTTGACACTTCAATTCCTGCCATATCCGATCATAGAGCTCTTGAGTAAGTGGGCCATGTACTTGACCCAAACTGCTTATACTTTTACCATCACAAATATTTTATGATGACAAACTTTAAATTACTCCTTATCAGCAACACTGGTTTCACAATTGCTTCCAAAGCTGACTCTATGATAGCTCTTCCAGAAATGACAGTTATATCCAGATAACACCATTCTCAAGACTGCAGATTCTTCTCTCAACATCATTTTGAAAATCACTCCAGCCCAAAGGTTTCCTTGTGGAAATTTTTCTATCAACTTCTTTTCCAACTACGCCCAGTACTACATGGCTTTGTATGTGGATATTTCCAATTCATTTGCTCAGAGTTCCCTTCCCTGACCCTACATCAGTGGTCAGCAAACTGCAGTTCGGGAGCCACATGCGGTTCTTTGGCCCCTTGAGTGTGGCTCTTCCACAAAATACCACATGCGGGCGTGCACATACAGTATGACTGAAACTTCGTGGCCCATGCGCAGAAGTCGGTTTTCAGCTCTCAAAAGCAATTTCAATTGTTGTACTGTTGATATTTGGCTCTGTTGACTAATGAGTTTGCTGACCACTGCCCATGAACATCTTTGTCTCCCATCTGCATTATCATACATCTCCAAATCTGTCTTTGAATACTCAGAAATGAAAAACTTGTGGAAGCTCTGTGTTCACAAAAAAAATGCATATCTGATAATAAAATGAGTTTCTCAATATATACCCAGATTCTATTCACAATCTTAGTGTAAAGGGTCCTGCGTTTCACTAGATGCACATTTCACAAATCCAGAGTTTGAGGTATAACCCCAACTAAAGAACAAAGCGTAATTCTGCATCCCTGGGTGCTGCACATCAAGTACATTCACATGTACGATCAGCACTAATACTAATCCTGATCATACATGTGTATACGTATGTCTGGAAATTCTGGGAAGAGTTCCCTATACTCTCTGGGAGGAAAGAATTGCCCTATGGACTCAAACGGAGAATTTAATTTAGAGAATGCATACAATGGTGGGGAGAGGGGAGTGGGAAGAATAAAACAGCTGCTGGTAGTCAGTGCACATCATAGCTACTGTCTGGTCATCTGGTTGCTCAGATATATATATATATATATATATATATATATATATATATATATATATATATATAAATTGTCTTTATTTCTTTTTCCCCTTAGATTAAGGGAGGTGAAATGTGTTTTATTGTGGGATATCAGTATCAATTCAAATTTGTTTAGCCATTAAAATATTTTCAATACTTTACTCTCAGGTTTACAGAGAATACATAGAACAGTTTCTATTATTCCCAATTAGCAGAAATTAATAATTTTCATTTAGTTATTCCACTTACTTATCTGACCACTTTCAGTAGAATAGCTATCATGTTTTGACCTGGTAAGGGTTGAGAAAACCCTTGTCTCTGGACAAGTATGCAACAAATGACGTCTTCTCGCCCCTGGGGCCAGTCTCAACAACCTCTTGCACCAAACACAGTGTGCTAAACTCACTTCCATCAAGGATTATAGAGTGCTCACTTCTGACGTAATAAAGTCCTTCTCAGGAGAAAATCGAACTTGTAAGGCCAGCCAGTTCAATCATGCCATTCTTACTTAGAAAAAAATATATATTCCAATCAATTCCAGCCTCTCTTATCCTCAGTGTGGAGGCTGGTGACCAAAGAACGTCAATGTGTAACAGTCTTGACTGCTATTTGACACCTTGTTTTTTTAACTTTGAAGAGTTCAAGTGGATAACAAATTATACTACACATTTACAGATGACATTAATACTTTAAGTGGAAGATATTATTCCTGCCTCTTTAATAAGAATGAAGCTGGTTCAGCCAACACCTAAGAGAGAAAGCAATTTGCACTCTCAGGCAGGAGCGATAAAAATGATTGTTTTACATGAAAGAATGAAATTAACTTAAATTGAGACTGTTAGGTTGGAGGGCACTGCAGAGCTTTTGGCCTTCTAACTAAAGGTCATATTTTAATTATGAAGAGAAATTTTGCTGATTCTAGTATTTATCACAGGCATGATTTTAGCACCACCTCAGATATGCTGCATCCTAAATCATTGTGATGATTGTCATGATCTATCCACTTGCAGTATTTTAATAGCTCAGTAAATGCACTTGAGACCTTCCTCTCCTCCCACTTATAATTCTTGGGATGTAATTAAGGAGGGAAAATTATTGTAAGGTATTTTTAATGCACTTGTGAGATGGTAGGATACATGCATTCAAATGGGACATTAGTGATTTGGAGATATTTTTCAAATCCTATACCCAAAGAACAGCCTGTAAAGAAACTGCCACAAACTTAAAAAAAAACAACACAGAGGACTTCTGAGAAGGAATAGTGGAGTCCAGCTCTCTCAAACTAAGCATTCTTACATTTGTATGGCTGCTAGTGTTGAGATACTGACTAGAGGCACACCTGGCAGTGAAACATCACACAGGGCATCTGAAACATTTGTAATAAAGCCTTTAACAAAAATAAAAAATGAAATGATTCTTTATGTCTTGAGACACCCATATGTTCAATGACAGGCTTTCACTGTATATCCCTACATTAACAATTATGCTGTATGCTGTGACTAATGCAGGAATATGTACTAGTTTCTCTTTTCTTTTTTCCTGGATGAAGTCATATGAATCCCTTAACAAGGAGTTTATTCCATCTTTGGAAGCCACTTCTTATTACCTAAACTAATACATACTATTTATTGTCTTAAGAACAGGAGTTATTTGGATAGAGTCTGAGTGGTAAAATTATGAGTAATTTCTGTGTTTTAGTTTTTATTTACATGTATTTTCCAAATTTTCCATCGTCATTATTTGTCATTAATGAGAAAAACACCCTTTAACTTACAAGATCTTTAGGAAATACACCCATTTGGCAAGTTTCACTTTAAATAAATACATACACACAGTTATTTTTTTCTGTAATATGTATTCATCAACTTTATTATATCAACTTCCTCCTTAAACCTTCATATATAGAATTAAAAGCATTAATTCCTTAACATTGCATACTAAACCTTCCATAACCCAACCTCTTTTCTCACCAGCTGATGGTATATTTCCTCCCACATTCTTGCCAGGCAGACCTGCTACCTCTCTTACTCCTGTGTCCCTGAAAGTGCTATTCTTTTGCTCTGGAACTTTCCCTCCACCTGACCACCTGAAAATCTCCCTTCTTTTGTTCTTTTCCCCATGAGAACTCTACTCAAATCTTCCAGTTTTGAATGGGCACGACATACACTGCTGCTGGGTAAAATAATGCATCCTCTACCTATCAAAATCACACATGCACATCCCCTTCGACCCAGCAATTTCACTCTGTGGAATTCAGCCTACAGGTACACTCACACACATTTCTGAAATGATAGGTGCACAGGATTTGCAGCAGCAAAATATTGGGAAGAACCCTACACATCCATATATTGGGAGTTAGCTAAACATACAGAAATCCATAGTGAAATACTACGCAGCTGTCAAATGAATAAGGACGCTTTGATGCACTGACACATAAAATCTCCAACACATATCGTCAAGTGGGAAAAGCAAAGAGCAGAACATGAATGGAACGCCGTTTTTGAGGGGATACCATTTTATATTTGCTGAAACTTTGAAACCCTATGAATGTACTACTTACTGTAAAAGCTTAAAAATCCAAATGCTCAAACAAAATGTCCACATTTTTATGAAAACACCTTCATTTCCCACACTCTCTTCCTTCATTCCTTTATTCGTTCATTAGAATGAGTGGTAAAAATGGGTGAAGGGGAGCAACAGGTACAAATTTGCAGTTATAAATAAGTCATGGGGATGAAATGTACAGCACGGTGACTAGAGTTAATAATACTCTTTATAAGTTTATTAATTTATTACCCCTCTTAAGGTAGCTTAACTTGGAGAGCATTATGTATGTCAGAATTCCTAATCAAAGAAAGAGCATTAGGAGCCCTATAACAAAGTTGATAATAAATATGTATTTATGTTTTAAGTTAAAATAAGTGTTTAAGTTAGTTAGTATGTAGTATTTTTGTGCTTCATGTCCTGAACCGGCAGAGAGATATTAAAATGATCAAAGTTAGTGTTATGTTTGTTGTGTATCCTGTTTATAAGCCAACTTGTAGTCCTAGTATTGAGTCTGAACGCTACAATTTAATTTCATAGTGAGCTTGAGCACTGTGGTGAGTTTTTAATGTACTACTACTGCCTTCTTTGGAAACCTACTCATTTGAAATTTCTTTTAATCGAGCCTAAAATCTGATTCATTAGATTTTTTAAACTACAAGGACATCATCTAACGAATAAAACCTAAAAGCCTTCTGCTGACTTACAGAGCCCTCCATCACAGTCAGTTGCTAACTTCTCCAGCCGCATTTCTTATAATTGTTGGCACCTGACTCCTGGGGTTTCAACCACACTGTTCTGTTAACTCCTCAAGCTCGTAACCACTTTGGGGGTCCTTTCTCTCAGAGGTTTCCTCTGCCTGAGCTATTCATTTTCCTGATTTTCTCTTGGATATCATTCAGATCTTAAATGACACCAGTGAGGCTCTCACTGACTATCCAACATAGAGCCTTCAATTGATCACTTTTAATGACATCACTCCGTTTGAAGTCTCTGCATAACACTGAGCACTAGTAGATAAGTGATATCATTAGCTAATATTTGGGTCTTACCTCTCCTCTAAATAATATAAAATTCAGAATTAATATGTCTTTATTGTCCACACCTGGATTCCCAGGGCCAAAATGATACCATAGCACCCAGAAGCAGAGTACTTTTGATTGATTATTAAATTGAATACAAACATGGGCATAAAACAAAAACTAGAATAAAGTTTTTTCAACCATGGCAAATAAGCTATGATTTTATAAAACAGAAAAATAAAAATTTAATATTATATGTTTCATATCAACTGTTCCTATAAAACCTTTCATAAAATAGATATTTTGAATTAACTTACAAATTAACCTCATCCCCAGAATCAAGTACAGAAAGATTATTTTTCAATATCTGAAACAGGATTAAATGTAAAAAAGTTCTAATTATTGTCAATAGAAGCTGGTTTAATTTATTAGCAAAACAATCTACATAATTCCTGAATAGCAAATTACTTATAAAGTCTTATTCAAAGTTAATCTTTTATTTTAAGATTTTGTAAAGGAAGAATCAGTGTGGAATAATATCAACAAATACACATATACATCTTACTATGTGCTAGGTATTCTTAAGTGCTTTATATGTATTAATAATTAAGTCTCACAATCCTATAAGGTGCATCTATCTAATATAATTCCAATTTTACAGACAAGAGAAATGAAGCTCAGAGAGAAGGTCAGTGAGCTAGAGCTAGAGGGTGGCAAGGTGGGATCTGACCCAGTCTGGTTTCAGAATCTGTGCTCATCATTGCTACACTCGACACCATGTCTCCTCACCCAACATGCAGTCAGACTCTCTCCAAGGAATCTGCATTGTGATTCAGAGGCAGCAAACTACCGCTCTGCAGAGGACAGAGCTGAAACTCTGAATGCTGTATGTCATTCATGTTCTGCCCTGGGAATGAAGCAGCAGCGAACTCGGGGAATGAAAGATAAATTAGAGACGCAAAGAGAGAAGTTAATCAGATGACAAGAGACCCGTTGGATGCTGGCCAGTAACAGTCGGCTTTGCTGCCTAGCTGAACTCCAGCCCTTGCGTTTAAAGGGACACACCTCTGTGTCCTTATCATAACTGCCTTTCTAGTTTAAGATAGCTCAAGGTTTTAGTATTTAAACCATTAGAACCTTAACTCATATCAGAACTGATAACCCAACTGGGGGGAGAGTTGGATCCTTGAACTGAACTGAAATTGATTAAATACTGCCAATATATGCTAAATAACAATGAGAATAAAACTGTTCAGATGACATTTTTTAAAATATGAATGAATCGTAATTGATTTTATAATGTTTACTTCTAATCAATATTTGAAATGTATATCCAGTGAAGAAGTTACCGTATTGATTTCATTGTTCTCATCTCTGGCACATGGAATTGCTCTGAATTTATTTTTTAATTTGACATGCTAGGTGGAATCCCTGTACCAACCCAATGAGGAGGAAGAAATTTCACAACGTTCAGCCCTCATCTCCCACTTACAGAATGGAGAAACAGTCGTTTCCTTCCTTTGCTGGCACAGTGCTGCTATTTTGGTATCTGTCAGTTACCAATGCTGCCTAGATATGTTAACAGCTTTTGTTAAGGGACAGTGTTCTAATCACTGAACACCAAGTGTCTTACAGCGACATGAGGGAACATTTCTAGATATGAAACATGGTAAAGCCAGAATGGGCCATCTTTTCTCAATTCCATTCTTGATATCCAACTTTCCAGTTCAAGTTGGCACAACAATCTTTCCAATTTTATAGGGTGGGAAGTTTCAACTCCTCTCCATTTTCCTTTCTCATGTAGATCAGCGGTTGCTTATTCCTAAGTAATACTACTTTATGTATCCACCAACAGAGCCAGCATGTGTGGACTAATTTCTTAACTCACACTGTCATTCCCTACGTCTAGATGCTTGTCAACTCTTTTCTCCCGTATTGTGGTAATGCCCTTTAAATTATTTTCCATGGGCAATGTGGCCGCTGTCTGTCCATCACTGCCAGATTACCACTGCAGTAATGGACACATCTACTCAGCTGATAGTTTGACCCATATAAATCCCTCCTACTGATTTACATTGCCTTCCCACCACCCTGAGCTCAACCTAAGGAATTGTGTAACGTTAAGACTCACTGTACCATCTTCAGGGCAGAAGGCTTCCAGTTTCCTGTAGGTCTTTTATCCTGATAGTGATTGCCTAATTAAAGTAATATGCCAGGATAACCTGGCTAGTCTGTGTTCTCCTTTTGTCTACCCTCCTTCTCTTCCATCCGTATGGTGCCTAATCTACTCAGTCCACTCCTTCCTTTAGGCCTTACCCAAACAGTTTGAATAGCCCTTCCCTTGCCAGAAGGGGAGACAATTAGTAAACTCTTTCTCTGTGCTATTTACTTGTATCTGTGACTCACTGAATCCTTACAGTAACCCAGCAAGGTAGTTAGTTCCATGTCCCTGAAAAGTGAACTTTACAGGAATTAAGTAATTTACCAGGAAGTCGCAGATGTAAAATGTGAGCTGAGGACTGTGTAATGTTAAAACCCTCCAAACAGTAATCTCTCAGCCTTTGCACAAGCTGTTCCTCCTAATCAGAAAGGACCTACTTCCTGCTACGGGCAGCAAGCACCTGGGCAGCCTTCAAAGCCTCACTTACATGCTAAGGTTCCAGTGCAGGTGCAAGAAAAAGAGTCCTTGCACTTTGTCTGTCTGACTGTAGCAGCCAAGACTCAGTGGGGGAATACAGTGAAAACAAAACAAAAATACAACCAAAACCTCACTTACATGCTTCCATCACCATCTTTTGAAGACTTCTTCCAGTGTTCAATCAGCAATAATTACTCTCCACTTCATTCTATCCTATGATAGCAAACATCACTCCCCATAAATATTCATGTTCCTTCTCTCTCTTACTGGACAGCACATTGTAATAACCCCAAAGTGTTTGTAATATTACATGCTGGCCTCTTCTAATACACATGAGAAAGCAATGTTCCCCTCCTAACCACCTTAGTGATGAAAAAGTTAGTTCAGAATATAAAGTACAGTAACATTTAATCTGAAATATTAGAGCTTGACCAAGTATGCATTGGTTATTAGGCTTGTTCACTGTTCAAACATTAAATCATATATTTTGAATTTAAATACATATTCAAAGTTTGCTTTGGAATGCATAATAACTGTAACAGATATAATCTTCTTCCTTTATTGATACTGATTAAGTATGAAAATAACTGGAAATGGTGGAGGTGTTAGAAAAGAATGCTGGCCATTCCACACAGACAGAAGGAAAACTTCAGGGACGACTCTCCTTCAGCAACTATCACTCCTGTGTGAGAAGCTCTGGCTGCATTTAAAGGTCCTTGTGGTACAGAGAGGATGAGGGGTGTAGGAGGTGAGAATTGGGGGGAAGAGCAGAGAATAGGAAAGTAAGGGGGAGGGGGAAGGATGGAAAATTGAGGCCAAAATTTTTTCTCAAAATGCAAGCCAGATAATTTTAGCTGGCGAACCAAAGAAAAGCAATCTGTTGGATGTAAGAGGAGGCAGGAATACTCTCCAATGAGGCACCTTTTTACATGTCCCCAGAGTCATTCTGACTATACTGGATTTTCCTCTTACATACCAACTTATTCGTGCTGGAATCCTTAAATTCTGCTAGTGCTGAGTGTAGTTTAGTTTATCTCAGTAAATACAATGCTGGTCTGGGCAATTTCTCATGTTGTGTGAGTGTGCATGATCTGGAAGACGAGATAAGTTCTGCTTGGCTTCCTTATCCTTTTTCTTATCTGTGATTTGTCTACAGGGACCTGCATAAAGGGAATTTCTTGCACTGTCACTCATTTTTAAAGAATCAATAAGATATAGCCACAATCTTTTAATGTATGGATCAAGATATTTCTCAAATCAATTCAGTGGCTCATAACTAGCCTTTAAACAATTAAATACAGCAGGAAAAATATCTGAATACATCACATACAGAAACAGAAAGTATTATTTTGTCAAATTTTCTTTCAGTCTTGTGTGTATAATGACTTGAAATGTACTTTTTACTATGAGTCTCCATCAAAAATGTCAGAAAGCCACAGGACTATTTAAGAACAAGAAAAGATTCAGTTTCTATAACAAAACCACTATAACTAATGGGATTTTTACCATTTAAGGAAGCAAGATATCTCACATTATGAAATAAAGTGCATATACAGAAAGATATTTAATTAATCCTGTACTAAATAAACTTCTAAATAGCTTTAAAACTTCTTTGTGGTAGTCAATCTAAAACCAGAGAATTGAATGTTAGCAAGAATGTCATTTGCTTCACAATGCAGTAATAAGTTAAAAAGAGAAGCACTTTTTTTATAGTCTAGAAAATCTGAATATTTATCTTTTTCATACAATTTAAAGGATTCATATCAGACAAAGCAAAAAAAAATCAACATGAAATCAAAGGCAAATAATATTTTATCTCAGCCGAAACCGGTTTGGTTCAGTGGAGAGAGCGTTGGCCTGCGGACTGAAAGGCCCCAGGTTCGATTCTGGTCAAGGGCATGTACATTGGTTTCGGGCACATCCCCATTAGGGGGCGTGCAGGAGGCGGCTGATCGATGTCTCTCTCTCATCGATGTTTCCAACTTTCTATCCCTCTCCCTTCCTCTCTGTGAAAAATCAATAAAAATATATTTAAAAATATATATATTTTTTATCTTAGCATAATTTTAGTAATATCTTTCCAGATAAACCCAAACCGAGTATCACCTCCAAAGGCTGTACACATCAACTCTTTTAAATTTCAAATCTGATTTAAAAAATTAACTGTCTCTAGAAAGTTGTGTAATTAAATTCAATAACCCAACATCTAGATTATTTAATGGTTTGGCATGTAGGAGAATATTTTATGAGGCATTCCATATTAGTGGCTGAATTTCATATCAAATAAGCTCCAGGTTTAGGAGTAGGAGTAGGAGTCCCCTATGGGGGAGCTTAAGCAGATAATATAGATATAATAAAGATAGACATAGAGATAGAGATATAAAGATATAAAATATACTATTCATATCACCTACAAATAAAAGTGTTTCCTGGCAAACACATTAACTCATTCATTCATTTCTCTCTTTTCCTGTCTCCTGCAGACGTGTGCACACATCACACAAGTTCCTATAGTTAATTGAACATAGGGTGCTCCCTGTAACTCAGTCACTTTCTACTTCATCAACCTCTTCAGTCCTCTCCACTGTGTCATTTTACCTCTCCCTGTTTTCATTTCATCTCCCCTTTGGTTTGGAAAATTCCTACAAGTTTTTGAAGATTCATCTCAGACCCCATAAGAGGATCTTGATAACACCATCAGAACAACATAAAATAGAATTCAGAATTCTCTAGATAGTATCAATAATATTGTGAAATCAATGGGCAATATGAAGTTTTAAAGATTATCCACAACCATGGACTCCACTATCCTGACTTGGTATTGTGGTTATGAGTAACAATCTCCACATATTGCATCCTATCTAATAAAGAGGGAACATGCTAATTGACCCTCACACCATTTCAAAGATGGCTGTGCCCACAGCCAATAAGGAAGAATATGCTAATTAACAGTCATGCCCTCAAAGATGGCAACGCCCAGTCCTCACAGCCCCACCAAGGCGGCACAAGAGCAGCAAGGCCAGGCTCGCCCCCAGGCTCTGCATGCCTGCTTCTGGAGTCTCCCAGTCTCCTCAACCCCCCCCCCCCAGCTGCCTAGGGCTGGCCCAAAGCACAGGCAAGCCTCGTATGGTGGCTGCCCAACCATCCAGGGCTGCCCAAAGTGCAGGCAAGCCTCAGATGTCAGCTGCCCAGCCACTCAGGGTTGGCTCGAGGCACAGGCAAGCCTTGGATGGCAGATGCCCAGCCACCCAGTGGCACCCAAGGCTTAGGTAACCAGGGCTGGCCGACGTTTGTGCTGCTGCCAGTGGCAGCAGCAGAGGTGTGATGCGTTGCCTTCTCCTGATCCCCAGGTCACCTCCCACTTCTGAGAGCTCCCAGAATGTGAGAGGGGGCAGGCCAGGCTGAGGGACCCCCCTCCAGTGCAAGAATTTTCATGTACCAGGCCTCTAGTATAATTATAAAAATAGATTATGTATTTTAAATAGGAAAAGAATGCAAAGTAGGCTAGATGTTTCCATATAATGAACACTTTCAGAAGTATATCATGGTTTTATAGTTGTTTTGCTATTACTTTTGGCCAACTGATTCTTTTAAACCACATCTATAAGATAACTATGAAGTGAAGAATATAGAGAATCCCCATGTACTCATTTTCCAGTTTCAACAATTATCAACACAGTTACCTAGTTTTATCCACATTTTTAACATAACCACATAATTATTGCATTAAAAAAAAAAAACCCAAGTGATTTTTTTAATATCACTAAATAGCTAATTAGTGGTCAAATTTTCCCCAATTACCTTATAGATGTTTATTGTAATTCAAATCAGCATCTAAACAAGGACAGTGACTGCATAACCCTTACGTCTTTTAAAACCAATCTATGAGTATCCCGTTTAATTTTTCATTGTAATTTATTGTTTGAAGAAATTGCCCTATTATATATTTAATGCTCATATGCCTTAAAATAGGAAGTCGGTATTTCAAACTAGTAAGATAACTGTTACGATATACTCTTTTATTCTGTTGCTTGTAAAGAGTACTATTAAAAGATGAATAAAAAGTTATTACAGCAATAGTAAGGAAAGCTTGTTTAAAAGGTATTGGATCACTAATATCTTAAACTCAAAGTAGCTATTATAAGAATGATATCTACAGAGAAGAAACAACAAAGATTTATTTGCAAGAACTTCATTTTTCTATTCTGCCGAGACAGAACCACTATTAAGACCCCTGGACAACGGTAAAAACAACAAAATATTAAGTTCAATCTAAGGCTATACTAGACGTCATTTTCATAACAGTTCTTAGTAATACTGTAAAGATTCTGAAAGTTATTTGATTTTTAAATACCAGTTCAATTCTCAGTGTCAATGTTATGGCTTATGGTAAAAATGTTCCACTTCAAAAAGACTGAATTATTTGTGTGCAAATGAAGTTAGCTCTAATAATCCTATGCATTCATAGAAGGCAAATATATGTGGGGCAAAGTGACAGCATCAACCTCACTGAGTATAAAAGCATTAACCTAAGTTTTACTCCTCAGACACTTGAAATGTACTGCTAAGGTATAAGAGTGCTTAGTTATGTAAATAAATCTTTGAAAACCTGTAGCCCTGGCTGTGGCCTGTAACACAAAGCCAAGAACAATACTTTAATTTTAATCCCCAGGAAGCTATGCCCCAATGGCTGTAGGAGTACAACTATCATATCGGAAAAGAAAAAGCCAGCCCCAGAGCTGTGTGCGAGGCAGCACCTACCATAGACCGGGGCTTGCTGATGGCCACCAGACTAGTGAGGAAGTCTTCATCGTGCAGCTGGCTGAAAACGTGGGCGTCATAGGCTACCATAATGGAGATTTCTTCCATCATCTTGCCAGCTGACCTTTCCACGCAGCAGCTGCTGCTCAACTCCAGACCACGCTGTCCAAGGAAAAATCCTGCGGCGCTCAGTGCCAATGCACACACCCTCCTGAGTTGCAGGGGGTGGTGTCAAAAGCCCAAAGGAATAAAAAGGGGCGGGGGGGGGGGAGGAACAGCAGCTGCTCTCACAGGATTGTCTAGCAATTCACCCCCAGCAGAAAACCAAGGGAGGTCTCTTATCCAAGGAGGAAGTATACGCGGTAAACACCTTCTGCATTCTTAACACAGATGCAGAAAAAAATTCACTTTTTGGAAATCTTCTTTAAACTTCAAAAAAAGAGAAATGAAGGTGTTTCCTAACTGAAAATATCCTAAAGGAAAAAAAAATTTAATGAATCTATATTATGTTCTTTGGTAATTAGAACTTTCAAAAAGTTTATCTTCTGTGTTATTTAAGATTCTTCTTGGAGGAGAAGTGGATTTTCTTCCTGCTTATTTCTTCATACTTATAGGAAATAAATAGATGGTGACCTTTAGTGTTTCAGAATGTCTAGCATTCTTGGTGTAGTTAATTACCTCCCTAAGTATGAAAAAAAAAAAAAAGAGAGATCCTTTTTCCCCTTTTGAGTATTCTGTTAAAAAAAAAAAAGTACCAAAACATAAAAATGAAACAGGGAATGCAATAGCAATTAATCTTATTCCTTTCTACCATAATAACAACACAAACATTTGAAACAGAATTTTTGATCTGGAGAACTCAGTTTTCTGTTGTTATTCAGAAAGCAGCACAAGGGTTTTATTTCTAAACTGACTGCTTTTCTCCCACAAGAAAAAGTTCTCTTCATCTTTTATGTTTAAGCTCAGAGCTTTCTCTTAATTATCCAAATCAGCAGATAGCCAGAACTGTTGGTGCCTCCGCCAAAGTGTTTTTTTAAGTACAGCTGGGCAACTGTAAATGAACCTCAATGTGCCCAGAAGAAAATCCGAAAGCTGCCTGTGACTCTCATTATATGGCTGCCTAAATTACCAGGAAGAATAATGTATACTAATTTCAAGGAAAAAGCATTAAGTAAGTAAAGGGGGAGGACAAAGCTTCTTCAATTTTTTCCAATATTTATAATTAAGCTATTACCACCTCTGCTGTTTATAGATTATGACACTGCAATGCAATGAGAAACATTATTTGCTAGATTTAGAAATCAATTTGGCAATGCTTGTCTACAATCAAATACAAACACTGGTTGCAATTTTTGTCCTAATTACTGATAGCAGTGTTATGTTGTGTAAGTTTATTTGCTTTTCAGAAAACAAAACTTTAGAATGAAATTTATAGTATCTATTTTCCCCGGTTTTCCTGAAGTATCTTCACCTAAATTAGCATGATTACTTCAATAGTACCGTGTCCCATTTAAATACGATTAGGAGAGTTTTGCAACTGCTATAGCATTCGAGATTAAATACACACCAGTGAAAGGGGCGGGGGGAGCAACTTATTGCTAGGAAACAGAAGCAAGTCTAATAGGCTTATTTAAACAGAAAATGCAATACTTTACATAAATCCTCAAGATTAAAACAACTTCCAACTGCGTTTGACGCTAGTTGGAACCGGTAAAGCATTTTTACTTCCTATTTTTTCCTACAATGCAGCTTTGTCTTTTAAGCATTATTTTCGTTAAAAATCTTTCCAGCACATTTATCTTAACGCTGACTAACCAGGTAAAAATTAAATGATAGTCAGGAGCCAAGATGTTCTAAGGCATCCCGGCAGCTCATACCTTTCGAATTCCTTTTTATCTTTTCAGAAGCACGTTAAAATAGTCTGCAAATCTCTTCGTGCATCAGAAGATTTCCCATTATCTTGCAGACCATTTTCCAGATGGGAAAGCAATCAATCCCTCTTGCTCTCCTACTTCTCTTTGCTACGGTGACTCAGTGCTTCCACACTGGTCTCAGTGCTCCCACACCGGTATCTGAATAAGGTGCACTGACAAAGACACCTGTTGTCGAAGGTAAAGAAACTACTTCCCACAATGCCCTACGCCCTGCTGGCAACCGCCCAGGGGCAAACAAGAATTATAACCTCACCTAGGCAGTTGTCAATGTGCCCTGGGGAGCGCATTAGTGTAACAGTAGGTGATCGTGCTTAAGAAGAGCACTCATAATCCAAGAGGAAAAAAAAGGGCCAGGAAAACAATATCAAATAGTGTAGGTATGGTGTATTAAGCCGGAAGATGTTGAGGAAATCAGGGCTATAAGAGTGCAAACTATTTTTAAAAACATAATCAAAGGTTGTAAAGATAGTTTTTAAATTACTTAAGCAAACAGACACTAACAACTACAAATAATTCAGTCCTTTTAGAATCCCACAAGGTTTTTAGGCAAATAATTAGGCATTTTTCAAAAGGAGAAAGATTTTTTTTTTTTTTTAATTATCCACAGGACTAGATTAAGAGCATTTCATTCCTAAATCCCAGAGGTCCTCCATCACAGCCACAGTGCACACATTTTCTAGAGCAAGGGCTCCTTAAGAGTGATTTGCATCCTTTTTTGTTCCACCATACTCCACTTTCAGAACATGCAAAGGAAATTCAAAAGCTTCCTTTCTTATGCAATGAAATGTATATTGTGGTCCCCGCAAAAAGCATACCTTCCGAAAACTGATGATCTGTTCTAAAAACTGTCTTTGTGCTGCCTGTTTTCTTTCCTAAAAACCTTTCTGCAGTCTCAGAAATACCAGCTACAATCCCCTCCCAAACTTCAGTGATCTTCATATAGTCATGTTTACACACAGTCCCGAGCTCCCTGGCAAGACACTTTGGTTACTCTTTTTCCTTTCCCTTGCCTTTCGGGGAGAACTTTGGCCCACTGATCTCCCTGTTGTTTCGTAGTCATCCACTTCACACCAAGTGACTCCACTAAAAAGGATTGGGGGGCAGAGGGAGAGGGAGGAGGAGGGGTAGCAGTTATCTGAGATCCAGGGTGCAGTGCCCACAACACCATTTGCTGCTAAAATTTACCTGGAGAGGATTGTGTATCAAAGGGGCAGCAGACAAACACTGGCATCAGTGCTAACCAATATATGGTCCCCAGTTCAAGCGAGAGCTAGGCTCGCTGTCTGTCCCAGGGCAACCTCCCTAGGTTTCAGTTTCCCCGTGGTCATGCAAATGAGAGGGATTGAAGAGATCAGAGGTTTTCACCCGGCTCAGAAAGAGTCAAGAGCAATGGGCCCAATTTCCCTCCACTAAATAGGCTTCTTAAGCAATGTGAAGGTGGAAATACCTTTTCAGTCTCTATCAGAATAAAATCAAAGGGTAACATTAATCCAAGATGTTAAAAGAGACTCCCCAGAGATGCTATAATATGTCTCAACAAATGCAATCTTCTGATAATACTCTTTTCCCTATAAAAGAGGATTCAAATGCAGTGGTTACACTTCTTATTAGTTAATCTTTAAAGTCTTTCTATGCAGAGGCCAAACCAGCTATAAAGTAATTCTCAAAAGTCTCTGGATCTCATTAAGTTAAAATTTTAATGAAGGAAATCGCTAGTGATTTTTAAGTGCTGTTTTAAGATTTTCACATGGAAAGAGTTTACTCAGGTAGCTGATTTTGTTCCAACCATCATTTTTCTAGGATTATTTTTAACAGAACCATACCTGGGTCGGACTGGATGAGTATGAGTCTGATAAACCACTTCTGGCCTTCAGAGAAAACTTATTTATCCTCAAGTGTCCAATTTGGAAACAACCAAAACAAGAAAAACCTGAATAAGATGTGCATATTTGTCTATTTTTAGTCTCCCCAAACGCAGCAAAGCAGTTTCAAAGTAGTATTTTGTTATCCACCAGTCAAAGCAGCAAATACATTAAAAAACAACAAAAAGAAGTTTAAAAAATTATCTCACCTCGCAAGAGTGGCTTTTTCCCATGCCTCGGGTTCTATTTGTTGAACATTCAGATCAAAATAACCATAAAATCAGGCTGAGAAGAAAAAGAAGACAAAGCTGCCACGACGGCAATATAGTCTAGAAGGCAGAAAAGTCTTCGGGGTCCCCCACAGGGACAGGTGGAGCCCTGCAGAGACTGCTCATTCTCCCCGAGTGGCTCTTGTCTAGTTGAGGGAGGACAGTAAGAAGCCAGGAAAATTCCTTGGCAAGTGGAATGGGGAAACTGAGACAGATGGCCGATTCAAACTGGCCTCATCCAGCACCCTGACTCACCTGCCTCCTTTTCTCTTACGTTACCATTCCCTTAAGCATTAAGCCTCAGGACAATGAAGTTGTGATCAGCATCAAGTAACTTCAGGGTCTGTTAACCACAGAGACAGAGATATGGTCAACTAGAGATAACATTTATGCCTCAGTTGTGTTTCAGCTCAGGCCCAGAAAAGCAGCAAAACCAGAAGAAGCTATGCCATGTCTGGCTTCAGGACCAGATGCAATGACCAATGACTCCTTAGCACCCATTAATCTTGGCCTGATATGCTCATTCTGATGAGTCAGCATATTAAAGGGCACACCTGGAAACCAGTTGAATACTCCATTGAGATCCTCCCTGAGAAAGCCCCTAAAATTCCTGCCTTCAGAAAACAGATGAAAAACCCTTAAGACTAAGGACCCAGTATATGTGCGCTCTCTCTAGAACAGCGGCTGCCAACCTTTCGAACCATTTGGACCATCAGTGGTCTGTGGACCACCGGTTGGTGACCGCTGCTCTGGAGCATACCCTAACACCCCAGTCTTCTTTCTTCGGGTATGTGTCTTTTCTTTCCTTCTCCTACAACTAAGGGAATACAAGAAACTCACAACCAGGAGAGCAGTGGACAGCAGCTACACATCCTGGGCTACCCTCTGAACCTGCTTGCAATGGCCCTTCTTTGCCTCCCTAGATTGTTTCCAGAGTCAACATAGCCCAACTGGCTCACTTCTTCTGCCTCTGAAACTTTCTTTCTAAAAGGCCAAGACAGCTCTCTTTTAGTATACTCAGAATATTTTGAGTATACTTTTGTTTTGTATACTAAATAATCTTCTTGTGCTAGAGTTCCGAGAGCCAACATCAACATCATCACGCATTACCATCTTTACACATCTTCCTGACTATTTCAATATAAACATTCATGAAGTATAAATGACTCAGTTTTAAGGGATCATGGACAAAATGTTCACGGTATCAACAGAGAGATAAAGAAACAATAAGAAAAACAAAACTCTACAAGTACCTTGTTAATCACAGAAAACCAATTACTTCAAGTAGGTTTCTATTTACACTTAGAAGTGCACATTATAAAACCCAAAGATAAAATAAAATGAGAATAAGAAACCATAGAAGTATCAATAGAAGAAAGCTTTTCAGAATATTTTAAATTTCAGAATAGTGCAGTAACACACACTGAGTTTGTACAAAGGAGGGGGAAAGGTAGCAGTAAAAGATAAGTGAAATCTTAGTTCTGTTTAAAATCATGCAAAGGTAAGTAAAGAAAACCATTACAGTATTCTGATGTCAGATTCCAGCCATTCAGCTCATTATCTTTTCTATCTTTCCTCGTAATTGCTAGGCAAATTCAAAACCTCAGAAAAAAACAAATTAAAAAAAAAATCCCTGAGGTTAAACTAAGAAAAACCAGTGGAACATAAATACTTAACAGTTATACTAGGTATCTTACTTCCTCATTTGCATGTCACTACAAAGAATGAGGGTGAGGTAGATTCCAGACCCCGAAAAAGAGTAACTGCAATTCTTTCACAGTTCAACTTTTATCTCATTTGTAACTCTAAATCCATAGTCAACTGTTAAAAACAAGATAACTGGGCCCAAAATGGATGCACTTATACTAAGCCCCAGCCCC
The DNA here is from genome assembly GCA_004026805.1 of Lasiurus borealis. Taxonomy (NCBI): domain Eukaryota; kingdom Metazoa; phylum Chordata; class Mammalia; order Chiroptera; family Vespertilionidae; genus Lasiurus; species Lasiurus borealis. The sequence continues at coordinate 85,940 of PVJN01003400.1, forward strand.
ATGTCACCAAACAGAGACTTCATTAAAGTTTCATCCCTCCCAGAAAAGGAAATTAAACTAGTCAATCAGGAATCACCTGATCAGCACTAGTTAGGTCATCTTCCTAACCGACCTCTAAGGCTGTGGTTCTCAACCTTCCTAAGGCCGAGACCCTTGCATACAGTTCCTCATGTGGTGGTGACCCCCAACCATGAAATTTTGCTACTGTTATGCATCGTGATGTAAATATCTGCATTTTCCGATGGTCTTGGGTGACTCCTGTGAAAGGGTCGTTTGACCCCCAAGGGGGTCACGACCCACAGGTTGAGAACCGCTGCTCTAAGGAACGTGACTGGCAATAGCCACTCTGCTTTTTTTGCCTAGTACATCCTCCTTGTCCTGCTCCCTTCTATCTGCCAGGTTGGATGCTATGCGAGTCATGAATCCTTCAATAAAGCCAGTAAGATCTTTAAAATTCACTCAGTTGAATTCTGTTTTTATACACAACACATCTGCCTAAACTTTACCTGATTAAACATAAGGATTTCAAGGGCTGCTACATACTTACTGATATTTGCTATCACCCAAAATGAGGAAGGTTTTCAACATACCTAAAAATGCAAGTAGTGTCTCCTTGTGAACACAATACACAGCTGAATTGTAATTACAAATAACTTTACCTAATTTCTAAAGCATTCAATCATTAAAAAAAAAAAGTTTTAGTAACAACCAAATCAAACCACATAGATGATGTTTTAGAATCTTTTTTTTTTCCCCACAAGATCAGAAGGCAGGTTTAGGGAACAGCAACACAATGTGAACTAGTTTTCATTCGAGCATTCATTTATCTTAAGTTCTCTCTGCAGGGCCGGTAAGCCCAGCTGGAACACTGTCCTTTGCAGTGGCCCTCAGATCCCTGCAGCAGGTCACAAATGGCAGCTTGCAGTGGTGGGTTCAGCGGAAATCCTGCAGTCAAAACTTGATGAGTTTCATGGTACGTGAATTATATCTCAATTAAAAAAACAAACAATAGAATTTACTATGTATGCCTTTTAAGTAATATTTGTAATATAGTAACATAATGACTAATATATACTAAAAATTCCTTTATAATGACAATAATCTTTAGTAAGCACTCTCTCCTAGACACAGAATCTCATTTAATCATCACAAGTCAATGAGCTAGGTACTATAATTATCCATTTTATGCACGTGGTAACTAAAGTGTGGAGGAGCTTAGCGATTTGATTCAATTCTTACAGCTAGATATGGAGCTGATAGAATTAAAAACAGGTATGTCTGGCTCCAAAGCACCTACCCCCCATCACTGATGAATGAGAAAGGAAGTAAGCAAACATATACTGAGAATCAACACATGCCAGACACCACATTTTCTGAAATACTGGTTTCTCCTCCACATACACAGAGCTCACACAATACAATACACCAGGTCTGCCAAGGAATGCAATAAGCAGTGATCAGGAAAATGTAACAGAATGAGGATTCTGCAGACAGAAAAGTCTTTATGGAAAAGATTGATTGGGTTTAAACAGCAAAAGTGAAATAAAATTTTTTTAAGTCATCAGTTTTTGCAGAGGACATGATTCTTTTAAAAAATATATACTTCTATTGATTTCAGAAAGGAAGGAAGAGGGAGAGATAGATAGAAATATCAATGATGAGAGAGGAATTGAGCCCGCACCTGGGCACGTGCCCTTGACCGGAATTGAACCTGGGACCCTTCAGCCCACAGGCTGGTGCTCTATCCACTGAGCAGAACCAGCTAGGGCTGGAATAATTTTTATAGAGAAAATTAACTTAGTTTGGCCTAAGTGATGAACTGATGTTGGGTACAGTAAGGAGATAAGGTTTCAAAGAGAGATTTGAATCAACCTGTGTTAGGTTTCAAATATCAAGTCAGCAAATTTGGAATATACTGTCTGTAGGCCAAGGACAGTCATTAAAGTCTACAACGTCTCTACCTTTCTAGCCACCATCTATGTCCTTAGAGGAAGGACACATGGTATAACCGTCTACACAGGGGCTCCAGGGTTCAGAATAACCTGGTTCAATACCTGACTCTGCCATATACCAGCTGTGTGACATGAGCAAATTACTTAAGCTGCCTCACCCTTGGTTTCCTCATTCATAAAAAGAGAAAATAAAAGCGTTTTTGATATTATGAGGAATAATAAGATAATACATATAAAAGTCTTCAGTAAGCTGCCTGGTTCTAGAAAGTGTTTGATTACTGTTAGCTGCTGTTATTATCAATATTAATGAAAATGATGTCTGGAGGGGCAGGATCATCTGCCAAAAACTGAAGGGAAGATGGAACGGCTGTCTTTAGAAATGAGACGGGGTGTTCTCGGTGTGCAAGAACACAGTCAATGCCTCCATTCCCTATTGCCTGGTTCAATTCATAAACATCCAGGAGGGTGGAATAAAATGTATCACAACTTCAAACCTCTACTAGTGTTCTCTGAGCATAAAATCTTTCTAGGTCTGGTTTCATTTGGGAGCAATTTGGTAATTTACATGAGGCCTTCTGTCAAAAATAATTGAGACAGGTTAGAGGAGGTGAAAGGGTGGCAATGTGGGTGTATGGCTGGGGGAGAGGGGATCTCCTTTGGTTTAGCTGCCCTCTCCAGTTTCCTGACTACAATGCAAACAGTTTAATCAATGACCTCTTATTAAATTGAGCCACTGTGACAAGAACAGGGAACAAAGAGAGCATTTGTTGTATAACGATATTCATCTGTTGTAACCTGATCAACAAAACACGGTTACTCTGGGCTATCATGTGAAATACATAGTCCTTCTTTATAATTGTTATTATAATAAAATTTTCCACTTTTCATTTGTATCTTAGAGTCAAAAAACAACAACTATCCTACGCAATGGTTAACAGTAGCAGCTTATCTGGAAGCTTAGACCTGACCAGTAAAACTAATCTGCTGCAGTTCAAAAATAGCTGAGTTTAATTAGGGGTGAAAGGGAAGGAGGACAGAAATAACACACATTTCGCATCTATTGTGCTGGGTGGAGCTTTACATTATATCTTTTGGTTTTGACAATACTATGAAGCTGGTCTTATCATCCCCATTTTACAATCCAGAAAACCAATGCCCTAAGAGTTTCAGTAATTTAAGGTCAGAGCCATGATTAAAACTGAAAAATGTGTGATTACAGAGGTTCTGGGTTTTTCCCCACTTACAACAGGTTCATTATAAGATGAATAAAAGAAAGAAGAGAGTAAACTGGATTTGAAAATCCTGAAATAAAAGCTTTTAAATTTCTCAAGCTGAACTCTATTTCTCTTATTATATCACTTCAATTTATATCCTCATATATTGAAAATATGAACTAAAAACTCATACTGCATCTAACAGTATTAGTAACAAGGCATTTGCAAATGTAAAGAAAAAGAGAAGGCTGAAGGTGAAGTGCAATGCACATATTAACAGTCTGCTACAACAGAAAGTATCTTGTGGACTGAGATCATGCCTCGAATGATCTGTCAGGGTGGCTTCCATGATGTTAAAAACTGACTTTTTGTTTGCTTTAAGAGCAATAGTAAATTGCTTAATTGGCTAATAGTCAAATAATAAAAATGTTTTTGTTTTTGTTTTTACCAGTGGTCCTAGTAGCAGTAGTGGCAATTCGCAGAGCATTCTAGTTTCATTCATTTCAATGCGAGTTTATTTTTTATGTTCAGTTTAAAATATTCCCCAAAGTGGTCCTTTCAGGTTTAAAAATGGTCTCATCACAGAGAATAAATCTCAAATATCATGAAGATCAGAAAAATAGCTAAGATCCTTATGCTTTAATTACTCTTCAAATTAAGCAGAAACTTTAAAAATATTTTTTAAAATATATTTTTATTGGTTTCAGAAAGGAAGGGAGGAGAGAGAGATAGAAACATCAATGATGAGAGAGAATCATTGATTGGCTGCCTCTTGCATGCCCCCTACTGGGGATTGAGCCCACAATTCAGGCATGTGCCCTTGATTAGAATCTAAAGTAGGACCATTCAGTTCACAGGCTAACACTCCATCCACTGAACCAAACCAGCTAGGGCAAGCATGAACTTAAAGAGATAATATCGGTGCCTAATGTGTTTAGTTTCAGTCGAAAATTCTAATATGATGATCTTCTTTAGACTTGAGAGCATACATATTCTATAATACTTTTTTTTTTTATTTAAAATGTCCATTTGGGATCTAAGAAAACCTTTAAATGTTTAGGTGAAAAAGGCCTGCTTACAAATTAACCAAAGATGCATCAAGAATGAAAGGTAGCTCTGGCCAGTGTGGCTCAGTTGTTTGAGTGACAGCCCATGCACCCAGAGGTTGCTGGTTCCATTCCCAGGCAGGTCACATGCCTGGGTTGCAGGTTCGATCCCCAGTAAGGGGTGTGCACGAGGCAGCAAATTGATTTCATTGATGTTTCTCTCTTTCTCTCCTTTCCTCTCTTTCGAAAAATCAATAAAAACATATATATTTTTAAAAAGGACAAAAAGCAAAACAAGCAGCTGTCTTTAATTTCTAAAATTGCTAGCTATTCATTCTTTATTGTCTTGTCTTAATGATCCTGTATTATAATCTTCAATATAGTTCTTAAATGTAAATTCTAAATGTTCAAAACTGCTAGGCAACTATTGTTTTATAATCAAGTGAGCATGCATTTGTGGAGAATTGTAAGCATGCAATGTAATATGAGATTATGATTTGCAAGACTAAAATGACCAACATTTATTTATTATTAAAATGGAAATATAGGAACTTATTCTCTACACTTAGGCTAGTCTAATAATTAATTGACATAAAATAGGTTAAAAGGAGAAAAAACAAATTTAATTATGTATGTACAGGGGCCCATAGATATGAAATTGAAGGCAAGTTGGGCAGTTGAGGCTTATATGCCATCCTGAGTGAAGAAATCGAGTAACAGACCAGGGAGAAGGGTAATTTACAGGATGGTAAGAAAAGAGCAGATGGTTAGGCAATTAGATGTTTGTCCTCTCATACACATAGATCTTTCAGACAAAATGTACTCTCTGGGATGGCTGTCTTTCTGGGGCAGGCCCCTTCTCTAAATTCCTTTAGGTAGTTAAAGAAGAAATATTTCTTGAATCTGCTGGATCTTGATTGCTTTCAGCTCAAATTGTCCACATACCAAAGTGGTATATTTTGGGGAGGTTTGTTTGAACCCTTTCAGTGGTAAGACAAAAAGTTGAGAGTAGGGTCATGTTTATATATATTAGCCAATATGTATAAATAATTAGATAGTAAAACTGAATAAAAATACACATTAAATATTAATAAAAATTTGTGGATAATTTTAATATTTGTGAATAACAACTTCTTTTGCTTCTCCTAATGGCCAAGTAGTTCTTTGATACTTCACTATTTACCCCAAAATAGAAGCATATGAAGAAAATGGGTCTGAGGTAGGGTAATAATGAAGCTTTGGAAGTCATAGCAGGAAGACTGAAACCTCTGACAAGTGAGCATGCCAGGACTAAGTGACAGCACAGGGCAGCTGGGCGGAACCACTTCCCACCCCAAAGCCCTTAGCTCAGATACTCCTCTCATACCCTTCTGGGTGAATAAGCAGCAGCAGCATGAAGCTGTGGCTTTACTTATTTCATGTTACATTAAGAAAAACACACACACATACATATATAATAGAAGAAATATAAGAAAAGAGCAGATGGTTAGGCAATTAGATGTGTGTGTGTGTGTGTGTGTGTACAGAGAGAAGAGAGAGAGAGAGAGAGAGAGAGAGAGAGAGAGAGAGAGAGAAAACAAACCAGGGTTGTGACATACCCTGAAACTTGGAATTTGAGGAAAATAACTATTAGAGAAAGTGATCCATAGAGATCACTGTTAGTAGCAGTAATTGGAATATTCTGATCTGATTTAATTGGCAATATTCAAAATAGACTGTTGCATGTAGAGGCAAATATAATAGTCACTATTACAATGTATTAGTATATGAAAGGACCACTCCATTTGGTGCTCATGGAAAACAAAATGTTTAACCACTGTTGCAAGTCACTAAATCTCTCTGTCAGCCTGATTAGCAAGTTAATGCTTTTCCTTTTTGCTTTTTAAATGCCATTCCCTAATTTTACATTCAATTTATCTTTTTTGGAAAACCTTCTAATTTCATGTGCTTTAGGCCTACAGAAGAGAACGTTGCTTAGCAACCACCAAAATAACTAATAAGCCTATATCCAGTAAAGGGTTGAAGGACTTATTTATTTTAAATTTATATGTTTCTTTATTGACCATTAAAAGAAAAAAAAGAGAGACCTGATGGACATGGACAACAGTGTGGTGATTGGGGGAGAAGGGGAGAGTTGTTTCACTTGGAATTTATTCAAATTTCTGCATTAATAATATTCATATATGTGTTGTTTGTAACAAAAACAACAACAAAAAAGCACAGTATATTTAATGTGAATGTCTCTTTTTCTCCCATTACCCTCATACTAACATTGCTCTGTATTCATCATTTGCTTTAGTTATTTGTTTCCAACAGAATACCCTATCAATGTCATATACTGGGTAAAGAAATGTTTTCTAATTCACGAATACAGAATTCTACAATATTGTGTTTTTAATGCCACGAAGCTATGTTCTTTAGAGGAAATAGTTTAAAGTTTTAGGAGAGGGAAATAATTGCAGATTAAATGGAAATGGTTGATACATACCTCAGTGCCTCAAACCAAACTCAAGAATCCATTGTGAAAATCTAATTGTCTAAAGAGGGGCAAATGCTAAGAACAAGCAAGGAGTTTGTAATGATATGTGTGGGTAAGATGTGATGTAATTGCCTTCATTTTGTTTTCAAGACCTATCAAAATTAAACATGAGTAGACACTCCAAATTCTAGAACTCTTATATTGAGTCACAACTATAAAAGTTTCTCAACTTGGCACCATAACTTTTGGGAAGAGTAATTATATTGTTATAGGGAGCTGTCCTATGCCCCTTAAGATGTTTTGTACCATGCTGGCCTCTGCATACTAGAAACCAATAGTACCCATCTGCCATGGTTGTGACAACCCCAAAATTTCTAAACATTGCCAAATGTTCCCTGGGGACAAAACTGGCCTGAGTTGAGAACCATAGATATATAGTGTATTAAAATTATGGGGAGGTGTTTTTTTTTTTTTTTCTGAAATTGACCTGTAACTGTTAGACTTTTAAAAATAATTTCTAGGTTTTCAGACCCTGCTAATGTTGCCGCAGGCCCTATGAAAATTACCAATAAACTAGAGGCCTGGTGCATGAAGTTCGTGCACGAGGGGCAGGGGTGTCTGTCAGCTCAGCCTTCACCCTCTCCAATATGGGACCCCTTGAGGGATCGGGCCTAAACGGGCAGTCAGACATCTCTCCCACAATCCAGGATTGCTGGCTCCCAACTGCTCGACTGCCTGCCTTCCTGATTGCCCCTAACCACTCCCCTGCCAGCCTGATTGATGCTTAACTGCTCCCCTGCCAGCCTGTTTGTCCCTAACTGTCCTCCCCTGCAGGCCTGGTCCCCCCCCAACTGCTCTCCCCTACAGGCCTGGATCCCCCGCCAACTGCCCTTCCCTGTAGGCCCGGTCACCCCCAACTTCCCTCCTCTGACAGCCTAGTCATCCCTAAATGCCCTCCCCTGAAGGTTTGATTGCACCCAACTGCCTCCCCTTGAAGGCCTGGTTCCTCCCAACTGCCCTTCCCTGCTGGCCTGATCACCTACAACTGCGCTCCCTTGCAGGCCATCTTGTGGTGGCCATCTTGTATCCACATGGGGGCAAGATCTTTGACCATATGGGGGCAGCCATTTTATGTGTTAGAATGATGGTCAATCTGCATATTACTCCTTTATTAGGTAGGATAGAGGCCTGGTGCACAGGTGGGGGGCCAGCTGGTTTGCCCTGAAGGGTGTCCCAGATCAGGGTGGGGGTTTCCCTAAGGTGTGGGGCAGCCTGGGCAAGGGGCCTATGGTGGTTTGCAAGGCAGCCACACCCCTCAACGACTCGAGCAGAGGCCCTGGTATCTGGGATTTATTTATCTTCTACAATTGAAACTTTGTAGCCTGGAGTGGAGCCAAGCCTCCTGATTGCTCTGCGGCCGCAGCCATTTCTGTTGGGATTTATTTAACTTCTATAATTGAAGTTAAATAAGCATAGGCCAAAGCAGGCCAGGGCTGTGGAAAGCTTGGCTTCCTCCATCACCAAGGGCAACCCTAGCCTCCTGCTCTCTCCAGCTCTGAGGCTGCGGCATTTTTGTTGGAATTTATTTATCTTCTGTAATTGAAACTTTGTAGCATTGAGTGGAGGCCTGGGCCAGCCAGGGTGTGCAGAAATATTGGCTTCCTCCATCGCTGGGGAAACCTACCTCCCTCCTGCTTGCTCTGTGGCCACAGCCATCTTGGTTGTGGTTAATTTGCATACTTGTTCCTGATAGGCTGGTGGACGTGGCTGGTGGTATAGCAGGTATATGGTCAATATTACTCTTTTATTACATAGGATGAGTCACTGATTAACATCTATGAATTTATTTTTATTTTGACAAGATCTTTGCTTCATAGATTACAACCAGAATATTTAAATAGTCTTTTCATTTTTTAGCTTTATTGATGTGTAACTGACAAAAATTGCATATATTTAAGGGCCCTAACGAAAGCAAGAGCTTTTCTAACCTTTGGCCTCTGTATAGGACACAGCCATCCCATCTTCCACAGAGCGCAGGAAACTCTCAGGTCTTAGTAGGACAGAAACAAGCTTCCTTCAGCACCTTTTAGACTGGAGAAGTTGCCAGGCTTGAATGGGGCCAATGGAATGGTCCATGGTTGAGACTTGCTATAGACTCCCAAAATAGAAATGGATTGTCTTTAATACTAAAACATATTGAGAAGGCTAAAAAGAGCTATGTAACCCTGATATTAGGGACTAGTGATCTGAATCCAAGCCAGCAAGCTCAGTGTACATTTCTCATAATCTATAATTAAGTCCCTCTCTCCTTCCCAGATACTGGTCTTGCAGAACCTGTTACAGTGAACAGTGCACTGCCCTGGAGGGAGGGTTTTTAATGCTGGCATCAGGCCAGACAATCATATATGGCCTGGAGATCCAAAACTACTGGAGGCCTTTTTGCAAGGCCTGCAAAAAGGGCTGGAAGCATAATCCATGTTTGTGGGACAAAGACCACAGGGAGGGAAATATAAAGGAAAGCCCCATGTGTGTTCCTTCACTTGTAAGGCTGTTCCCTGAGTCTGCCAGTGTATTAAACAGTGTCCCTCCATTTCTTTGAATGAAGTGTCCTTGGTTTTCTTTAGTCTTCTGCAACAATATGGCCTAAACTCAATGGTAATTTGAACAGCTCATACTTAATGAAAAATCAGGGTTTCCTCAAAATGTGATTTTAGGTAATTTATTCTCTTTATTGAGAATATCAGATTTTCAAGAGGGTTGGGATAGAAGAGAAAGAGAGAACATTGAAAAAAGGCATTTTTAAAAAAAGCATTTACATTGAGTATTACAGTCAGAATTCTTAATAGGCAAGAAGTTTTATTTCAAATTCACTGGTGGAATCTATAAATATATCACTCATTTCCTGGTTGCTTAGGCCATTAAGGGTCTAATCTATTTCCTGAGCTGAAACTAGCTAATGGAACAATATTTAGAATAGTAATCATCAAGAGAGATGGGCACTTGGCAGTTATTCACCCAAAACATATTCTTGGTCATAATTCCCTTCTGTAATTTACATGGTTTTTACTGGAATAATCTCCTTTTTTACAATGAAAGGCTTTTGCTAATAAAACATGGTAAGGTTCCCTTTCTCTACCCCTAATGTTTTATGAAAACCTGAATTTACTTCCTACCTTGCCTCAAGAGGAGTCATAAGGTCCAGCATGACTAATAGAATGATAAATAAATAATTAGAAAACAATGTAAGAGTATGTCTAACTGGCTACTCCATTGGCCAAAGATTAGATGGGGCTTTTCAGGTTTCAACAGGCCCTACTAGGGATATGCACATACTGTGACATATTTTCTATCTCTTCCAATTGTTTACCATGAGAAACCCTGTGGCATCTATAATTGGGTGTCTAAAGGGAGAAAAGATATTTCTCAGTGTTGATTTAATGACTATTTTAATACACAGTGTATAAATTTAATTATACGTGATTGTTAAATTAGGCAAGGAAGGGAGAGGTGATTGAGGTCTTCATCAACTCTGCTTTGCAAGGAAGGTGCTGCTATTAGCAGGTGAGAATAAATAGCTGCAGAAGTAAAATCTTTGAAATGAATTAGTGGGCCAAATACTAGAAGGAAAGGGAGAGTTATCTTACATAGAGAATAGGAAGCAAGTAATCCTTCAACTCTTCTCATGCCTCAAGCATATCAAATCCTCTCACTCCCTGTACAAACCTCCTAACATCCTTAATACAAATTGCCTTGTCACATACGACAGCAAATGTATACAGAAGAAAGATGAGAAAAGAAAGGAATGAAAATGAAGTTAGGTCCTTGGTGTCATCTTGAAAGAAAATTATCATCTTTTAACATGATGCTGGCTGCTGAGATAGTAAATTGCAGAATATTGGTGATTTAAAATAACAGCTTATTTTTGTTCATGGGAAGTTGGGCTGGCAAAAGGGTGGGGTTGAGGGTTTCATTTAGAACTCGCACTGATGGAGATTCTAACATCTTCAACATGTGGCTTATAGGTCAATTTGGATGCCAATATCCAAATGGCACAAGAGGTAGAACACATGGAAGTAACATGGAAACTTAAAAAAAAACAACACAGCCAGACTAAAGGAAGAAATGCATAACACTTTTACTCTCATTCCCCTGCCAGACTGTCATATGAGTACACCTGACTGTAGAGGAGGCTGGGAAATGTAGTGTAGCTGTATTAGCAGGAAGAAAGGAAAATAGGTTTGGTGTCATTAGCCAATCTCTGCAGTGTCTTTCCCAGACTATTGTACCTTATCTGCAAATACACGTAGATCTTATTTCTCAAGGATGTACATTTAAATGGCATATTTATTCTAGTAAAATTCTACTACTTAACATATTCCCCTCTCAATAAAAATTACTATAAAATGGATATAGCCTGCAAAAGATACATTTTCATCATCATTACACACTAGCTTATTCAAAGATGAGCTTAGCTACATAAAAATATGTTTATATCTCTTTAATTTTATTATCTTTAAAATGGCTCTCTATTTTTATATTTTCTCAATCTATTATTTTTTCATAGAAGTCAGATAATCTCTTGAAAACCCTTAAGAGATTTGTATTGTACTTAGGATGAAATAAAAAATCTTAAACAAGGCCTGTGAGCTTCTATAAGAATCTGGTCTCTGGCTTCTTCTCCATACTCATTTAGCAGCACTAATTTTGCTCACTCTGTACCAGGCTATCAGTTCCCTGAAAAGATGAATGGCTTTTCTGCCTAAGGGCCTTCCCACATAGTATTTCCTTGGTCCAGAGGGTTTTTATATTTTTCTTTTTACCATAGGAGAATGGAACTGACACACACACACACACACACACACACACACACACACACACACACACAGACTCCCATTCACTCAAGCACCAAGGCCAAGGCAAGAAATGAACCACTTTGCAGAGTTCATCTCGTGACAGAGAAGCCCACAAGGGGCTCTGGCTATGTCTTTGTGTCCTTCATGAAGTCAGATAAAACTCAAGATCTAGGCCTCTAGGAACTGGCAAATAACCAAATAACAAACATAGTTTTAGAATTCACTTATACTTCACGATTCAGCTTTTCACAGGATTTGTGGCTTCTAAATTTTTTCCTTACTTTCCCACTAACTCAGCCAGACATTTAAAACTATTTTAAAATTATTTTATCCAAACTTTTAGAGGTTCTGTACTGAGGGTTTAGACTGACATCTAATCCACTCTTTTGCCAGAAATAAGAGATATGTGGCATACTTTACCCACCTCTGCAGCAGGCTAGCTCCTGTCAATCGTGGGCACCACCTCAAACAAATTTTCCTCCACCCTCTTCTCCAATAGAAATGAATTTCGTACTACTTTCTTTCTTGCAACACATTTCTCTTTTCCTTTGTAACCCTGATCAGGAGGACAGAAATCTTGTCTGTTGTGATTATTACTAAATAAAGCACCTGGCACAGTGCTAAGACACAATAGCTGTACAAGAAATCTTAACTATTCATTAAGCAAAAGAGTGACGGGAGGAAATTTAAAATAACCATAGGGAATCAGAGTAGTTTTAAATCATGTAAGTGACCAATAGATATTGGCAAAAATTAAACAACATTTAAATATTGACTGCCTTTAAAAACTATGCACTATAGTATAAGGTTAATACAAAAAAAAAATAGTGAGTAGAGGAGAGGTAGTAAAATACAGACTCTGAAACCAACTGCCTGGATTCAAACTTCAGCTCCATGACTTATCAGCCAAGCAGCCTTTGGTAGAAACTTAAACATGCTGTACCTGTTTACTGATCTGTAAAATCGGGCCACTACGAGTACTTCATGACGGTAAGGTGGCAAGTCAATGATAACCATCTAGGCATCCAAGGAAGTAGGGTATCATTGTGATTGTGGCTGTTATCATCGCAAGGACCTAATTTCATCGCGAAGACAATGTTAACCAATGGTGCTGTCAAACAAAAATGGCAACTTGCATAGAATCAGAAGGGAGAATAGGTAGGAATGGCAAGCTGTAGAAAGCGCTGTGGGTTATATATGTGCCAGCAAGAGGCAGGAGCACACGGACACACCTGGGGGAGGCAGGGAGGAGCTGGCTCAAGGGCATCCACAGCCAGCCTGTAGACATGACAGACTTAGAGGTCGGGGAGGGGGGGCTGCTGGAGAGAGCCTGGATGGGCCTGCCTTCTACAAATGGTCAGAGCATGTTGCTCACTTGATCCATCACCTCCTCTCGGAGGGAAGGACATCTTTGGATCTGATTTCAGGCTCAGTTCATTGCAACTAGTCGGGAGCATCTGCCAAGCAGCATGATTAAGTTGTGTGCCTCCTGATAGCAGCAAGTTTCTCCAGGCATCAAAGGCAGTTCGCCTAGTACAGCAGTTTTCCTGACAAATGCAGTACTCTATTCATGGACCCTATTTTTCAACAGCATTTGTCTCCAAATATTGAGAATAATAAATTACACAACCTCCTCTCATGTGCTCATTCCCCACCCCCAGATCCCGGGTCCATCTACAATGAAGTCAATAGAGTTGGGTTTCTGTGATACTACACTAAAGAGAGATCTGATTATTTTTATAACGCATAATGTTTTACCCTCTTTCAGAAGGTGTAAATCTAGTTATTTTTCAGTCTCTCTGAGACCACATGCCCAGGGCCCTTATGAAAAATTTACATTAAGATGAGTTTAACTAATCACCTATATTAAGATTCTAAAGTTACATCTGCAGGGATAAAATGACTAAAGCTGAACAGTGAGGTGAATTAAGTGAGGATTCGTAAGACGAGACTGCTTTGCCAGGCAGACAACTCCAGTGAAAGTGTGCAGAGGAAACTGGAGAAGATAAAAACTGAAGCCAGAGAGCATGGTTGGTCTGAGGTGGCTTTAACAGTTCCATCCAGCAATGCTGGGGGCCTAAAACCATGACTTCTAAGGCTCTGAGAGATTCCACTTTGTCACACAATTCTCTTGATACTTTCCCTTATAGGGGTAATGTCTGTGATTTGACTTCTTAAACAATGGCCATCCTAAAATTTGGTGAAATATTTAGAATAAAAGGTTTCATGTAAACAAATGAAATCCTTAAGTTCCATGTAGTATTCAAATTATGTTACTGCTTAACATACTTTTTCTATTATCATAAAAATAGATATTCTTTTCTCAATGGGCATCCTAATAAGAAATAACTTATTTACTTGCACAACTTACTTCCTCTTTCAGGAAAGGAGGGGATTTAGGGAGATTGTAGTTTATATAAGATGTGATGCAGCATAAAGGCAGGACTATAAAGAAGTTAATGCAATATGACCATATGAGAACAAGGTATAAGATAAATTAGAATTTTTAATAAGCAGATATACATGCCAGAGAAAATTCCCTGCCAACCAAGCAGGGTGACGGAAATGGAGGGGAAAGTCATGAAGAAGAACACGATCTTTTTATATAATCTCAGAGTTAGGAGACACTGGGAGAAATTGGACGGGCCCACAAACACAGGACACTGTCATGTGTTAGCAGATCTTGGAGATCCAGCTCTGGTTTGCCTCGTAAGGTTATTTTCAGGAGAATCTGTTGACTATGATGAGAAAGGCGTTGTCATGGGCAGAACTGTATGCCCCTCAAATGCATATGTTGTAGCCCAAATTTCAAGTTCCTCAGAATATAACTCTCTGGAGACAGGGCCTTTAAAGAGATAATTAAGTTAAAATGGGGTAGGTAGGGTAGATCCTAATCCAATGTGGTCAGTGTCCCATTAGGATAGTGGCACGCAGAGGGGAGGAGACAAGGAGAGAAGCCTCAGAAGAAACCAAATCCGTAGACACTGATCTTGGACCTTTAGTCCACAGGATAGTGAGAAAATAAACGTCTGCTGTTTAAGCTTCACAGTCTGTGGTATTTGATGAAGCCAAGCAGACATGAAATTGAGGGACAGACATGAGGCCCAGGAAAAAAAGTACTGTCTGTTTAGGAACTAACTTAGTGAGAAGCTTTGACAAATAGTAAGAGCTAGGAGGAAGTACAGTGATGCTAAGGGGGAGAGATAACAGAGGGTGATGCAGTACCTGAAAAAGAAGGAAACTGCATAGAAACCACTTATAAATGTGTCGAATCTGTGCCAAAGTCAGGAATGCCAGTATCCCCTAGCCTAAACCAAGTAACAAAACACTGAGTTTTACCATCTCTTCATGAGATTTGTACTTCAAGATTTGCAATAATAATAATAATAATAATAATAATAATAATAGCAACTACAAGAAGTATTTGAAAGATATCATGTGAACTACATATTATAGTGTTTGGGGCAGAAAGTAGCACAGGCAGGGAAAAGGCAAAATTCTAGACATTCTATTTACTTTTTAAAAAATTTAATAAATTTTTATTGTTCAGATTATTACAATTGTTCCTTCCCTCCCCCCATAGCTCCCCTCTACCCAGTTGTCACCCCACCCTCTGCCTTTACCTCCCTCCCACATTGTCCTCATCCATAGGTGTATGATTTTTTTTCCTTTCAAATACATTTTATTGGGTATAGGTTCTTGCTATTCATCATTTTGAATATTTCTTGCCACTCCCATCTGGCTTGCATAGTTTCTGTTGAGAAATCCCATGACAATCATATGGGTGCTCCCTTGAGGTAATGACCTGTTTTTCTCTTGCTGCTTTTAATATTCTCTCTTTGTCTTTTGCTCTTGGTATTTTAATTATGATGTGTCTTGGTGTGGTCCTCTCTAGATTCCTTTTGTTTGGGGTTCTGTGCACATCCTGAACTTGTAAGTCTATTTCTTTCACCAGGTGGGGGAAGTTTTCAGTCATTATCTGGGGAGGTGAAGCTACAGGCCATATAGGACACCTAGCACACAAAGCTACTCTACCAACTCAGGGAAGCAGAGAAAATG